>VXBB01004032.1:556153-574152 GCA_013399915.1 Illadopsis cleaveri
TTTTTTTTTTAATGCATCATTTTTTCCACTTTGGGGTATCTGATGCAATACCATATCATCGTTTTTCTCTGTCACATCCTTCCCACATGGCAGTGGAAACATCATTTCAAACCAGTATTCTGGATGCCTTCCTTTCCCCTACTCCCACTCCAGCTCTAGTTGCCATTAAGCTTTCTTCAGATTTAACACATGCTTATTCTTTCCATTGGCTGCAGAATTTCTGCAGTGTTCCTGTAGCTGCTACTGCAGGTTCTAGATAAAATTTTAGAAGTAAAAAAAAGACAAAAAGTCACCAAAAGCCTTCATCTGACAACTTGAGATCCTCTGGCATGATATATTCAGGCAACTCCTCTAGGCTTTCTCTTGCCACAAAAGCTCTGTTCCAGGTGGGGAACAGACCAGGCTACCTACACATGCTGCTTGGAGAGAGGAGCCAGTGCTTCAGTCAATACGAAATATGACCACAAGTAAAACCCCAAAGATGAGTCTCACATTCTGGGAAGGGGAGAGGCAAAAGAGAACGAGGAACCTCTTTTCATTCTAGTGTGCACTAAAGACATCATTGGGATGTATACTGATCCTGATGGAAGAGTTTTTGATGCAGATGTCCCTCACAACCTTTCCTGTGAAAGGAATGGGTGATCTCTCTTCCAGTACAACTCTGCCTACCCTGTGGTAAGATACAGATCACTCCCTCTCATCACAGAGTTAGGGCATTGCAGGGTAGAGGGAGGATGAGCCTGTTTCAGAAGGAGGGGAAATTCCCTATGTAAAGTGATCTAAACCCAAATGAGGATGTTGGGAAAAACATAATTTCCATGTCAATGTGGTAGAATTTGGCCTCCCACAGCTAGAAGACTGGTGGAAAAGAGTTTGCTCTGCTGTGCAATTTCATCCTACAAAACCAAGTTACAGTAACTGCTGTGGACATTCCGGGGTCCACAGCTAGTGATGATCAAAGGCAGTCACAGCCAGCCACTGCTGGGAGAAAATCAGGCGGGAGGCCGGGCCCTGCAAGCAGCGTTTGCAGTCAAGAAACATTAAGCCTTTCTGAAGGGTGCTGTCAGCCAACAGGAGCTTAGGGAGCAAGAACATATTGTCCTGTTAGCCTTTTTTTGGGAGGGGGCAGAGGAGATATACACTGCCAAAGGAGCTGGTTTGACAAAATTGAGGCTGGATGCCTCTGTGCAGCAGTGTAATGGGAAAGCCCTTTGAGAGGCAGGAAATCCTGGAAGCACTCCCGTTGGAGAAGGCTTGCATGCAGTAGGAGATCAAATGGGGACTCCCCCATGCCTGAGGCCCAATGGAGATAGATATTAAGAGATGATGCTCCTTTGGCATATTTGCTTGTAGTTGCCATGCGCCCAGAATATCTGCTTTTTCCTTTAGCCATACCAGGACCAGTGCATTTAGAAAAAGCTTCCCATAGGCTCTTCCTTACCCCTGTGTCATCCTTGACCCTGCAGAGAACCCTAAGGCGGGGTCCTGCTCTAAAGCTCAAACCCTCCTACGCTGATTTCATGTCAACTTTCCTACAGTATGGATTCCTGAGAGCTGAGCTCATTTCATACAGGCATGTGCATGTATTCCCTCTTCTGGTGACTGATACCTCCAGCATTCCCTATAACTGCACAAATAGTTTCCATACACCTAATAACTTAATGCAACATCTCTCATCACTTTCCCCACAGAACTGTGAGAACAGGGATTTTAAAAAAAAAATTTAAAAAAGTGAAAAAGAGGGTAAAAACCCCAAGGGACGGGGACCAGCAGGAAACCAGAGCGGACATTATTCCTAAGGAAGTCCATGAGTAAGGAGCAGCTTGGTCTAGTGCCAGCTTGACAGGCCATGATTCACCTATCTCCTCCCCACCAATGTTTCATTTTGAACTTGAATATGACATCCTCCACTCCTAACCTGATGTATTTGAGTTCGTTCCACTCCAGAGGGTGGAGCTTTCCCCAGGCAAGCAAGGGAATTCCATCTTAACCTCCTCCTTGCTGCCAGTGAAGGAACCATTCTCTCCACCCCAAGTTTTCAGAGCAGAAGCTTTGATTCCTGGTTGAGATTTAAAACAAACAACAAAAAAAGCCAGCACACATTTTCTACCTCTATCGCTTCCCTTTTTGAAGCCAAGTTGAAAGGATTAGTGCTTTATTTGCCTTTTAGCCCTGGTGGGCTGCTCTGCTAGCCTCTGCCCCATCTACCATTGTTGCAGGTAACAGCTGTCACGATTGCAGCTGCTCTTACGAAAAAAGCCTTGAAATGTGCTGCAACCAGGCACCTGGCAATGCTGAACCCATTTGTTCATAGTGAAGGAACATGCAAGCTTTTAATTGTTCATGGCAAAGGGAGCTTTTTAATGACTTCAATTAACAGAGAGAACTCCAGTTAGTTCTTGCTATACAAAAGTGTCCACAATGTCATTAAAACGAGATTTACAAGTGTCATAACTCTCAGCAGCATAGTCAACAATACAGCCAATCATTACAACTGAGCACCAAAAGAGAAGGGGGGAACATCATACCACCAAGGAATTGGATGAAAAGAAAGGAGTATGAGGGGAAAAGGTGCAGAGGAAAAAAGAAAAGTCATTTTTTCTTTTCAGTCTAGATTGATTTTATTCTACAAAATGCTACTCAGTTAAAATTGTAAAAGCAAAACCATTTTAATATGTTCTTTCTTTTGTAGCAGCAAGCTTTCTCTAACAAGCTTTCTGTTTTAGTGCAAATACTGTAGGCCTGTAATTCAGTAAAATAACAAGAACAGAATAGAGACAACATCAGAGAGAATGCCTCAGAGCTGAAACTCCCCAGGACTGCAAGAATGACATCAAGATCACTATGAGCAAAGAAAGGTCCCACTTCAGCAGTCATCTTTAAGAACCTCTGTGGCAGAAACTATTTCACTGCAGACAGACAGTAAAAAAGAAAACCCATGATCTAAAACTTTTGAGGGAAAAAAAAAAAAAAGATAATGGTGCCCCCAAACTTTCAACAATCCTCATGGTCACCTATTAGTCACTGAGACTTCATTTCACTACTGACACCTGCTTCACAGCAGCAAAATGCTACTGATGCTTTCAATTTGTTCCACGTGAGTGGAATCAGGACCAGGCCCTTTCTGTATCTGAGGATCTTAAAGCAGACTTTAGTGACACTAGTAACTTATCGCTCTAATAAAGATGCACTATCCCTTACTGATGTTACTTTGAACTACACAGTATATCAAGATATATACAAGTTTATCCTCTCACTGAGCAAAAACAATTGGATACCTATTTCCTACACATTTTAATATGGTTTCAACATCAAGTAACCACAAACAAGAAAGTGGAATAACCCTTTAATCATACAGGATAGGAGGGGAACAATTAAGTAAAACAGGACGGGATTTTATTATTATCTTGTATTCTGAGATTTGTCCTGAACTCCACCTACTGTTCACAGAGGAATGATAATGCATCTTTAAAAACATATCTCTTTTTACATTTTATACAGACAACAACAAAACTCAGATTCTTTTATTTAAGGAATCAAAAAAAAATTGTTAGCCTAAAAAAAAAAAAAGAAGATTGTAGTATTTTTAATGCTTTCTTTATTATATCCAAGTCTTGAACAGAAAAAAAATGATGTAAACATGATAAATAAATAAGAAATAAATGCATATTGTTCCCCCCACCTCTTAAAATGTTTGACTTGGCCTTCCTAATGAAAATGAACTTGTGTCATAGTAAGATTTCTTACATTTCAGAAGTCTGTTTTAGAATGAAAAAAAAAGCAACAACAAAAAGAAAAAAAAAAAAGGCAACAACCAAACACCAGGAATGTGATTTGCGAGGATGTTAAATTAATGGCGGGCAGATCTGCTGAAGCAGGCACAAGATGGCTGCCTGCCAATAAATAATAAGAGACCAGGGAGAAGGGAGGTGTCTTAGGTTTGTTTTCATTTTGTTTTTTTTTCCTTTTCATTTAGCATGAAGGCCAGGTGGATCCTACATACAGTAAGCAGCAAAATTAAAGGTTCAGATGAACTAAGTAGATCATTTAAATAATAATTATAAAAACACAACAGAGAGCTACTGTCCCCAGCATGTTGGTCCCAAATCCCATCACACCACAAGTGGATTGAGACTTACCCAGTCTCCACATCTACAAGAAAGGAATATATGAAGGCAATGCCACAACTGGGAAAGGAGGGACAAGGGCAAAACTAAAATGGCAAACATCACCTAGAAGCTGAATGTTTCCTTCAATGCAGCTGCTACTACTCCTCCCAGTTTGGCATTGATTAATTTAGGATGTTAGGAGAGGCTTTGTTAGGCCAGTCACCAGGGGTCTGACCCAATACCAGCTGAAATTCCCTGGGCCTTTTCCTATTCACTTCAACAACTCTGTCAACACTAGTTACAACAGCTCCTACATCCCCACTACATGCAGAACATGGAGGCACTATATTTAGGAATTAGCAGGGAAGGTACTCATGGAAAATAACATTTTGGGCATGGGAAGGACAATCAGTTCCCAAAAAGCACACCAGAAAACATGAAAAGAAGAATGTAGGGCCAGACCAATATGGGAGTGAATTTGTACCTGCCTGCCAGAACCTAAAAAAAGTAAGGCTGATCCACAAAATACAAAAGGCTGGAGACCAGCGATCCCAACACACACATTCTTTGAGAGACTGAAGGGAGAAAATGGACAGGCACAAGGTATCTGGGGCTTTTCCCAAACAGTGGAAAATAATCCTCTTTTTTGAGCAGTTTCACATGGCTCCCGTCAGTATCCCAGGTCATGAAAGGGGAGTACCTTGTCCTGTTTCTGAGCAGGTGAGTGACCAGGCAGGAGGCAGTGGACAAGGACCAGCTGCAGCTCCTTTTGACAATGATTCAATGACCAGAAGCTAAAGCAGATTTTTGTTGTTCCACCAGTTAGATCTGAGGAGACACCTGACTTCCTGAAACCCCTACAAGGGGTGGATGTTCCTGATCTCACAGAAGACAGCAATCCTGGTCAGCTAGCCTCAAAAGTAGCTGCATCGTTTTTGGATTCAACCACCACTTGCCAGTGTTGTGTTCTTCTTAAAAATGTGTGGAAACGACATGCAGAGATGTTTTATTAACAGTTTTAGATTCTCAGTCAAGAGTGGCCCAAACAAGCATTTGGTAAAATGGAAACAGAGAAGCTGCAGTTTCACCTAAAGTAGTATCATCTATGTAAAACCCTAAGAAAAGTGGACCCTCTGTGCCAACTATGGGAAATTCAAGATCTACTTTATTACAAAGGAAGTTTTGATGTACATGTGAGGACAATACAGCTCCTTTACTAATTTTACTTACTCCATTTAAAACCTCTACCACCAGTATCAAAATACAAGTGTTTAAGCAATGTAGAAAAAGCCTGAATCCAATCAGCTTTATGAAGCAAAAAGAACACTCATATTTCTGGCAGGTTTGGCAAATACCTGGGTTAAAAATAATAGTTATAATAAAAAAAGCCAAAGTCCACTTTTAGAGCCAGAATAGTGTCCCTTTGAAATGATTCAAGGAATGGGCAGTGGCCAGAACTTGAGGGAAGCCAGCCCTGCTGAGTAAAGTTCCAGTTCCACAAGACTGAACCCTATTAATTCCCAGTGGAGTTGGTGGGGATTGCAGCAGTTTTGCATCTCATAGGACTAGCCCTATAATTTTATGTTGCATTTCTCCAGGTCCAGCCTGAACAAGAAATGCCCCAGTTTTGGTTGGTTTAAAAAAAAAAAAATATATATATATATGTGTGTGTGTGTGTGTGTGTGTATGTGTGTAAAAGAAAGAAACAATCTTGCACCAAAATAAACAGCTGCCACCACAGCTTCAATAGGCACGACCAAAGAGCTTCTCCTAAGTGGTTTAGCTGGCAAGCTGGGCAATCCTAGTGTGTACAGGGTCATGGTCTGCCAGTGCCTTGACATCAATAGGAATTGAGCTTGGCTCCAAGTGGAAATAGATTACACACATTACTGTTTTCAGTGGTGAACATGAGCACCGGAGAGGCTGTGCCCTCTGCGTGCAATCAGTAGTAGCAGTCAAGCCCACAGGCTAGAGAAGGACCCAAGATTAGGGAAAGGGTGCTTTGGTTTGATTCTTTGTCTACACGCCAATCAACCACAACTAAACAAGATCAATTGTAATGCAAAGAAGAACCAGAGGCCAAAGACCAAGGTGCAAATAATGCTAATCGATTTTCCTCAGCTGTCAATTTGTCTTTGGCCAGAGATTGTCAGAAGCTGTTTTAGTTCAAACAGGTCAACACTTTATCCATGCCATTTCCTGCCTGGTCAGGAGCTGGGGCCTTGTGGCCTGTGCTGTGCTGGTGGATACATGCTTCTTTGTTTCCCAACAATGACAAAATCAGCAAGGGTACAGCCAGCTAATTTCACCATCTCAGCTGCTGCCAGTCTCCATCCTGGAGATTTATAGGCATGTGGTGCCACCTCTATTTTTCTGTAGCATGTTCTGCAAATATGGCCAAGGGGAGAGGAAGATTTACTAACAGGAAGAGATCAGCCTCTGAGTCAGGAGCCCTGATGGGCAGGAAGATGTAATACTCCCTAGACAGCAGGCAGCCCAGGAAAAGTAAACAACAAGCAGCAGACTTGATATCCAGCGAACCAGGGTAAAACCCTGCCAGTGACTGCTAAGTGCCAGCCCAGCAGCTTTTCTGATGCTACTTTGGCCCTGAGATGCTAACTTGGTTTTTTGAGGAGCCCAAGGCCATAAATATATCCACATTTTTAAAAGGAAAGGCTTCCACATGAGCCTTCTGCTGTCTCTGTGCCTCCGGCTAGAGACTATAGGCTCTCTTGGGCTCCTCTTGGTCCCCCTATCTCCTGGGTCCTCCCAGCTGTCATCCTCCTGTTTGGGCAACCCTACGTGTTTCCCACAGCTATTCCGAAGAGGAAAGATCCTAATAAGACTTCAGAGTTGAGAGCAACTGAGTGAAATGTAATGGGATTGACAACATTGGAAATGATAAAGCAGAGAGAGAGAGAGCAAGCACGCAAGAGAGAAGTTGTAAGATCAACTAACCAGAATGATTTAAGCACAGAGCACAACTGATCAGGTCAATCCGCAAAGGAAAGGGACGACCAGCAACTGTCTGCAGCTCGCCTTCAGTCCTGGCCAGGAGTGCTCCCCAAGTCCACTATGGCCACAAAGAAGTTTCCATAGGCAGTCCCTACAGAGGGGACATCACCCTCTCCAAACAACCCTGGCGTGTCAGTCCCACCCTTGCCGTTTCCTGCCTCCAGGGAGCTTGCGTTGGTCCTCACTCTCCTTCCTGGAGCTGTAGCACTTCCCCATCCTTGTTCTTGCTGCCCTTGTGCTTGAACAATCCTGTGCCTGTCTCTAATCCCATGGAGGGGGCTCCTCCCATGGTGCTGTGGGGGATGTAACACACTGGCAAAATGGGGGGCCGCAGGGGGATTACAACGCCAGCAAGGTGGGAGAGTTCAAGGAATCTGAGGACTGGTCCCCGCTGCTGCTGCTCCTCCGGTGAGCTTTGGAGCAGGACTCGGAAGGGGAGAGAGGAGACTCCTGATCCAACACGTTAGGGTAGGTGAACACCAAGTTGGAAGAGCCAGGAGTGATGGCTGGTGTTGAGGTCACCACAATGGGAGTGTTGAGTGCCTCCTCCCCATAAAAACCTCCAGCAATGCTGATGGGCTTAATGACAGACCTCTGGGCTTTGTCAAGGACCAAAGAGGAAGATGGGATCTCCTCCTCCACAGGCTCTTGCTTCACCACCACCGCTCCACTTGCTCCAGTCCGAATGCTCTGGAGGCTGCTGGATGGTGGGCTCCGACGTTCCTCGGGGCTGATTTTGCACACAGGGCTGTGAGCCACCAGCATAAACTCCAGCTTCTCCTTCTCTTTCTGGAGCTCAGCGATCTCCTTTTGCAGCACTGACTTTTCCTCCTCCAGTACTTCAGTTTCCTGCAGACAAAAGGGAAATAAATAAATAAAATAGTAAAGGCTCGAACTACTTCTCACCTGGAACAGGGCCACCAAGTCCAGATCCCATCTGGCACAGGCAGATACACCCCAGACTCTTCATGAGCCAAGCAGACACCGGGTCATTGCTAGTCAAGCATCTTGTGTTTCAGATGTCTATTCGTAGGCTATTCCCAAACATCACCAATCTAATAATCTCATGAATTTGCCTTAATTTTCTGATGGCTAGTTTTGGCCACTGTGCCTTGGCCTATGACTTCAGTCTTCTCCCTTGCTCTCTGCCTGACAGACACCTTAGCAGAGGACCCAGATCTCCTTCCATTGTTTTTTTATGTTAGGCCAGTAATATTCTTTTCACTTTGACAGAGGTAGTGTATAGCAGTCTCTAAACTGTTTCCATTTTATTTCTGTAGTGCATATTCCAGATTAGGTCTGACACTTGCCTAACGCTTGCCCAAAGGACTAACACTGGATCACCCCTTGATGCATCCTACAATTAATACATTTACCTTTCCCATGGTCACATCACGCAGATGGATCACAGTCAGTCTGGGAGCAGTTAGAACCTTGCCATGTGAGGAGCTCATAATTTCAAAAAACTCACTCTCAGTCCTTCAGGACATGACTTCCCACTTTGCACACTCCTCTCACTTCTATCACTTTAGTCACGACATTTCTATAGGATGTCCTGCCTCCCCTACACTGAGAACACCTCCTAATTTGAGGCAGCGGCGTGTTTCATGGGTGTGCTTTCACTGCTGCTGTGCTTGTTAACAAGATACTACTGGATAAAACCAAGCTGGTTCTTGACCAGGAGCACTGGAGCCTTTCCTTCAGCTTATTTCACCCAACCCAACCTTGTCTTCTCTTCAGCCCTACCCACCCCTTGGTTCTTATGCTCAGCTCTACCTTCTCCAGCTTTACTATTATTACTATTACTTGTACAGCAGCAGGGCACATATCTCTGTGGTGCTTCCTTTTTGAAGAGAGTCAGTTACTACCCCACCTTCAAAGAAGGAGTAAGCCTAAAGGGTACAGCTTTGATAGGCACACATAACATCTGCCTTGTTTTCTATGGCTTTCAGATGATCCAATCTCTTTAGTGCTTTTGTCCTTAAAGCCTGCCTTTGAGGCACACAGCGTCTTTTATTTCCACTTATGAAAGGTGACCAGAGTCAGGGAGACTTGTGCTAGCTGAGAGGCATGAAGGGAAGAGAGCTCCTAGGACATTTTGGGCACACAGCAAAGAGAATTTTAGGGTCCTAAGCTCCAGGCCCAAGTCTCATCAGCTACTGTTGATGGAGGAGCAGTACCCTTGGGCAGCCTTGGACAAGGAAGGCAGAGTGTGGTGCTGGTGGAGGAGGAACAATGCCCTCGGAGCTGGTGGGAAGGGTGGGCGACAAGGAAGGAGAAATGTATGCAGGGCACGTACCGCCTGGAGTTTCTCTGTTAGCTCTCGACGCCTGTTACGACACTTAGCAGCTGCCAGCTTGTTCCTCTCCCTCCGGATCCTTCGCTTCTCTTCTTCCTCAGGCGACAGCTGTGGGCAAGTGCCAAGAAAATCCAATCAGATCTGAGCAAGGCATTCCTTTAAGTTTGTGAGGATTTAACCGCAATGCAAAGGAAAAAAGCCTGATCCAGCAGGATGCTGAGCACTCCCCCTCGTCACTGATGTCAGCAGAAGATGAAAGCACACAGTATCTCTGCCTGCACCAGGTCTTAGCAGAAGGGTGAGGAGAAGGAGCGGGGCATAGGGAGAAGATTGTGTAAGAGGACAGTGAATCTGCACCAAGGCCAAACAGATAAAAGATGCTCTGATTGTTTCACAACTTGGGTGGTATGTTAAGCAAAACCAGAGCATGATGTTGTGTAAGTGCCTCTTTCTTGAAAGAAAATATCTGCTGCTTCCCACACAAAAATAGTTGTTCGCTTGAAGGTCAGGATGGTGTATAGAGGGAGACAGGGAAATCAGCAGAGCTCCCATGAAGTCCATGAAGCAACAATGATTTATACCACCCAAAAATTTGACCTCAGATTTTTGAGCACTCAGCAAGATAACACACTGCTTCTTGCATCAGCAGGCAAGGCTCCAGTGATATCAAGGGCTTCCTGAGGCCAGCTGACATCCTCACTGATGTAAATCAGGAGCAGTTCCATAGAAACCCATCTATCTACACTCTTGCAAAACCAGAGGAAGTGAGCAGGAGCTCACAAGACCTGGTCAAAGCTATGCCTAACTTTTGAGGTTTGAGACAGGTTTTACAAATCCCAGCAGCAGTAGATAGGTTTGTGCCATGGCCAAAGTCAGGGAGCCAGTACTGCAGGGCACAGAGTGGGCGAGCATGGCCCCACTCTCCACTGTGGCACCCGGCATGCGGGAGCCGTGCAGACAGGCCAGCAAGGGGATCCAGCGGGATCCATGCAGACAGCCCGGCATGGGAATCCAGGGCACGTGCTCAGCCCTGTACTCCAACCTTGTGCCCTAATCCTTCAGCCTCACCCAACACGTATGTGCTGCAGGGACTCTGGCCTGGTGACTGTAAATGAAAGTAAAACCCTGACACCTGGCAAAGCACGTCACATCTCACAGTGCCAGCAGAGAATGGAAAGAAACATCTCTTCAGAGAAGCTTCAGTTTTAATACCTTCATGGACTGTCAATGTCACAAATGAGACATTCACAGTTTTACTATCTTTTCTTTTTATTGTTAGTTTTACTCCAACCTCAGTCTAGTTTGTTTTGACTTGCTCTGTCTCCCTAATTTTGATGCTTGCAGTTTCTGTAAGTTTACTTCAGCCTCTGGGCATTCAGCTCACTCATTTCTGCTTTTTTCAGGATCTGATCTGTTCCTGTGATTTCACCTGCATGCAACATGAGCCCCTGGATGCTCACTGAGCAACATAAGCAATTCTAGGACTGCAGGACACAGAATTTAGGCCTGAAAGCTTTTTCCATCAGCAGCTCATAATGTCCATCCTGTGGTTGGGGGGTTCCTCCATTGTGCTGGACAGCATATTTCCCCCAGTAAGGAGTCCCTGCAGGCACTGCTCTCCCTGCTGCAGCTCTCCCCACTCACTTCCCACCCCATACGAGTGGAGGGTAAAAATCTATTTGCACACAAGTATCTACAGTATGGCAATTGCACTGAGCATGCACACAGAAGCCATGCTGACTTGGGGCCCCTGTGTACAGTTTTCAAGAGCCCTTTCATGGTTTGGAAGCACAGTTCTCATTAAAATATGTTTGGAGTAAAATTCCTGCTCCAAGGACCTTCAGTAATTTAAAAATTATCTGTTTTGGAGATTCTACTTTGGAAAAAATTGCACAGGCAGGGCAGAAGCCCCTAATCTGGATGTTCTTAACATTTTACCAGGTCTAAAAAGGAATATTCCATCAGTGGTTGCTGGATTTGTTTGAAAGTGGTTGGATTTGGCACTCTTTATGCCCCTGCCGTGTGTGTTATCCGTAGCTTGTCCAAGCCCAATACGTGCATTCACTGTCAGGAACGTTCATCAAAACAGGCTCTTTTCATAAAGTGTTACACAACGTTTTCCAAAAAGGCACTCTGATGTGGTGTTCAAAGCACCAGCCAGGGAAACCTGAGCCAAAGGGCCACAGCAGAGTGCCCGGGTACTGCCTTAGCACGTGCCTAATCAAAAGGACTTGGCTTTGAATGACCCACAATGAACGGCTTGCAAACAAGCCACAGGCCAGGAATTGCTTGGCAGGCATCCTTCAGCAAATAACTCTGAACAACAAATAAAGCAGAGAATATGGTGATCTCTTCACGGCCAATTTGTGAACACAGAGGCAGCATTTGTCAAACAAATTAGTTGTTGCTAATTATTCCTCCAGTTCTGTGAGACTTTCTTTGCCTTTGGACACCAGCCCTGCACGCAGGGAACAGGGAAGTAGCTCCAGCTGGTGGAAAAGGCTGGCATGCACGCGAACCACCATGGCTACCCCATCCTTCCTCCCAAAAATGGGTCCTCACTGCAGCCATACCAGCTCCCCACACAGAGGTACTGCTTAACTCTAACTTTAACCTCTTGGGTATAAACCAGGCAGCCCCTCCACATAAAATAATCAGACTGTGAATCAAAACAGATGACGTAGAAGTAAAAGTAGGGCTGGTGAGTCTTATTAGAAACAGACCTCACGTAACAGCATGCATTCATGTCTGGAGGGTGTCTCACTGCACTGCTCTGCAGCGACCCACACAAATGCTGCTTGGGAACAACTTGGGGAGATTGAATTTAGTCAGATCTATTTTTTTTTTTTTTTTAAAAGAGAAATCAGCCTAGCACTGTGAATAGCTGTTCACCAGACAGCCCTGGAGAAGGCTGATTCTTACTAAGAGGAGAATAGCAGTGCTGATTTCCAGAAGATGAGATGCCTGCACCTAGTCCACCAGATCCAAGGTCCCAGCTTGATAATCTCGTTAGGAGGTTGAGCACAGGGCGGCAGTGGTACAAGCCACCCCATGCCAGTTACGAAAATACCTCTGGGTTTAGAGCAGAAAAATCTCTTATTGGGATACCCACCAAACTGCTGCAAAAAGATCAAGCCATTACAGGTTTGTAGTGGGAAGGTGGACTTAGACCCCAGTCATCCAGAAGGCTCTTCATACTAGAGCTGAGGTGCTCTAGGGAAACTGTTCCTCCCTGCATGATGCTGGCTGGTATTGGGGGTATCGTACAAATGGAGACTGGAGCAGTGCTAGCAGCTACAGAGCTGACAGAAAACACTAGCTGATGTAATTTGGTGTCACATTTGTAAAGGGCCTACATGAAAGCTGCTCTGCCTTCTTGGAGGTTTCCTTCTGCCTGGAGTGGCAGAGACACTCAAACTGAAACCCAAGGCGCAACTTCAGAGTTTCACCTGCTTTTGAAACCAAGCCGCAATGCGGCCAGTGATGCAAAGTGTTTGATGAAACAAACACTTGGGTAAATCTCACCATATGATGAGGAGGCAGCAATAAAAGTCACCCTTCAGCTTACACCCTACACCACCTTAAGAAGCCCCAGCACGTGTACAGCACCAGGGATGGACCTCAGTGCTCCCCTGTGGTGCTGGGAGATCTCATAATGGGGTGGGGGGGAAAACCTCTGTACATTTTCAAGGCACTCCCAGCTGCTTTCCCCACTGCAGTTACCTGCTCATCTCTCCGTCTCCGTCCCACTGTGGTCCCGATGGTTTTGATGACACCGGGACGCTGGAGAGCCGTGTGTCCGGCCACCGAGGACAGCGGGGGCAGCGGGTGGCTGTAGGGGTGCGAACGCGAGTAAGGGCTTGACATGGAGGTGATGACGGTGGGCTGGACCATCCACTGCAGGTCTTGGCTGGTTGTGATGGCGTTGATTGTAGGGATGAAAGCACTGCCTGATCCTGGCATATCTACTCGAAATTTCTAGGAGGAAAGACAGAGGAGAAGAGGGACACAGAGCAGAGAAGACACCGTCAATGAGGGCAGAACATAAGTGGTTACACCAAAACCAGCTAGGCCCTCAGGAGCGGCAACAGTGAGGATCAAAGCAGCACCTGAAGCAAAAACACCAGTAGCTGGTGCCCCTGCAGCATCTTAAGCTGCCCCTGCCTGCCACAGTCCCCAGAGGAAAGCACTGGGCTCAGGCACTTCCCCTCCAGAGCAGCCCAGCCTTCTCCCAATCTCTTTTCCTCTTCCCCCACACACCTCCCCAGCATACCCTAACTCAGTCTCCCCTCCCAGGCACTGTCTCCACTGCTGCCACCTCCTGCCAGTGCCCACCACTCCTTCCGGCATGGAGCAAAAAGGGAAATTAAGGAGTTTCTACAGAAACACTTCTCTTCAAGCCCAAAGAAAAGGAAGAGAAACTTCAGTTCTGAAATGCCGTTACCAAGCAGAGCAAAGCCTCTTTTCACCAAAGGATTGCCCTGAAATTTGGGCTTGTTCCATGTAGGGTTTGGTACGGCAAGAACAGCAGCCTGCTTCTCCCTCAGTAGCTCTGTGCTCACTGAGAAACCCAGCCCTGAGATGGTTACGTGCGAGGATATGTATTTTAATAGCAGCCTATAAAATAGGTCTTAGGATTCAGATCGGACAAGTTCCCTGCAGCTCCCTGCACTGTCTAGACAAAACAAGGCAGCAATAAAACCAAGGCAGCAGGTAATGATCGCCTCCAAAATACATGTACACCTTCTTTCAGACAGAGGTAAATCCATCTGGATAATATGCTGGAATAAATTGCAAGGAAAACAATCGTTTGTCCCCGGAGGGGGAAGCAAGAAAGAAAAAAATGTTTTTGTCTATGAGCTCCTTCAGGAGGCTTTCAATGATTAGACTGGATTAAACACACAGACAGGCCTTGCTCCAGCAATCACTGAGCAAGGGACAGGGCTTGTAGGATCCACAGTTGTCACCACCACTGGTTTGTAAGCCTTGAAAAATGCACATTCTTTGGTCAACAACCTGCCTTCCCAGAGAAGCAAGAGCCCTTGCATCAGCCTGACCTCAGCTCAGGTAAGCGTCCCAGATAAGGGACACCACTTGAACACAGATTTCCTTTTCTGGGTGTGCCTAGGCAAGCACCTTAAGAGCTTTGTTAAGCCAAGGCTACTGCAAATAGTATTTCACATGCTGATAGCTACAGCACTTCAGGCCAGCATTACCGAGCTGCCAACACCTGAAGACCAGGAGATCCAGTCTGAATACTGACAGCTGCTGACTTACACCTCTGAACAGCTCAAAATCTAGCAAGAAAGGATGAGAGAAGGAAGGAGTGAGTCAAGTTAAGCAGGCGGCGAAATGACACAGAGAGGATGACACTGGCACCAAGACCTTGGCAAAACCCCCAACAGCACCCCAGAGATTCACTTGGAGCTTGAGTCCAACACAGCCTCAGCTCATCCCACATTTCAGAGTCCATGTCACCCCTCCCAATTAGTTACAGAGGCTCGGAGCCTCAAACTGTCAACGCTGCATCAGAATTTATGGGTGCAAATCCCCTCCTTTGCTCTGCATGGTGTAGGCTGTGACCACATGGCACAGAAGAGGATGCCTTGGTGCCTCCATAACCAGAGGACCTTAACCTCGCAGAAGGGAGGAAGCACAAGTCTGGTTGAACCACGAGCTCAGCTCAAGGGATGTGAGCCCTACTTCCAGGTCCACAAGTGGCCTCTACCATGACCATTACCTATCTGTGCCACCCTCCCTTTCATATCCAAAAGGCAGAGAAGAAATGTCCTGTCTTCTTTGCAGGGACACTAGAAAGCTTTGACTGCAAAACATTCAGAGAGCTTCTGGTGCTTTGCCATAGAGACACCACTGGCATTCCAGATCTAACCTTTGCCTCCAACACCCAACAACATGCTAAAAATTCCCAGCAGAGGTTGTGAGAGTCAGATCCACCACCAAATCAACCACATAAAATACAAAGCTTCTGACACAAAAATCAGGCTCTGAGTATTGACAAAGCAAGTACTCCATTTCCAGTCACTCCTGTATTCAACCTAGGACCCTTCTGTAACACTAGTAGAGGTCTTCTGGACAGCAAAGGGGAGCTGCTCAGTTCAGCCACATCTCTCTGCAGCTCCACAATGCCTGCTTGCAGACCTGGGGGGAAGAGACCAGTTCCTCTTGGTGTCATGCCCCATCTCTGTCACCAGCTTCCCTTCTAATAATTCAAAATATCTTAGAAATAATTAAAAAAAATCCCCCAAACCTGTATTCTGTACTTTCCAAAGGTAGTATTTTTCCTGGATAACTAATTAAGGAACACACTGCTGTGGCAGGCTGAGTCTTCAGACACAGTGTGCTCAGTCTAACACCAGGTTTACAGTCATCACTTCCTGACTGATCAGGCCTTCCCTGCTAGGACGCTGCACTGGATCAGCTCTGCCATGCCAAAATGCTGCTGGCCCCCCACATTCTGCCCAGTGGCCATCAGCTCTGACCCCTGGGATGCTGCTGGTTGCAGTGGCAGGCCCTGAATTCCCTGTCACTTCCTCTGCACAGCCCCTTTGAGCACCAGCCTCCTCACATGGAAGTGCCAGACCTTTCCCCAAACTGCAGCCCCATCTTTGCTCTCCTCATCCCTCCTCTCAGAGAGCTTCAATGCCCCTGCCAGCCTGGCACCACTGCCTGCCCTCACCCACCTCCCTACTTCTCCTCTTTCCAGACCCCTTCCTGCCTTCTCCTCTCACAAGACATGCACAACTCTCCTCTCCTGACCCACGAGAGGCTCCTGGAAGCATCTCTCTGCCAGCTCTACATGGAATTCAGAGCACTACAGAGAGATGAGGCGATAGGCAGATTGCAGGGCTACACACGCAGCACGCGCTCAGCCACGAACCCACCGCTCTCCTCCTGACCCAAGCAAACACAGAGGAAGGTATCATTAAAAAACCCCAACAACTAAACAGCAAACAGAAAGAGTCCTGTTATTACGTGTGCCAAGAACTGAGGTCAGTCTTTGCTCTGCCTTAAAAATATGGGGTTGGATGAGAGCCTCCTCAGATCCATAGTTGAGGGAGGCTCCAGCGAGTCCTGCCACAGGCAGGGACAGACTACATTAACAGCTCACAACTTAGCAGCACAGACAGCACAGGGACATTTCAAGCTCTGGCTTTGTGGTTCCTTTATCCACCTTAAGGTTTCTCTATGGCACCCTGTTGTGTCTTTGCTCCACCTCTGGACCTTCACTGACATCTGTAACTAAGTGCTGAGCAGCACCAGCAACCAGTCCAGAAATGGGTATAATGGCTGGGGGAAAAAATATCAAACCCAACAAAAAGCAACCGAGAAAATCCTAGAGCATCTTCAACATTACTCAGTTATCAAATATAGGGTATATGTAATATATCTTACAATAAATACAAGGCCCTTGATGGCTCTCCTATGTTGAACATCTCCTCGAAGGAAAACTGGACACAGTACTCTAATATCTCAGGGGAAAGCTGACCACTCTGAAAGAGTATACAAACTCTTCCCATTAAAGTCTATCTTTACCACATGGCAAGTCAGTGATTAGGAAAACAGCATGACACGCAACTTAAAAGAAAAATGTTCCAGTGCTGTGCTGTATGGGAAAAAATAATTAAAAAGTATCAAAGTTTTGGCTCAGAGACACAGTTTCCATTTAAACATGTGACTGAGGCATCTTTTCTTGCTTTTGGAAAAAAAAAACACAATAAAGAAAAAATTTCAGCAATGCATATTTTCTGTAGTGATAAAACTGCAGATCGCCAAAGACCAGGATCAGCAGAACAGCCCAGCTGCTAGGGTAAAGGCAACGCTTACATTTGATCCTAATCTACAACATCTGTAAGGATCAAGGGAAAGACAGAGCACAAGGCCTTGAGAAATCTCTCGGATTCTTGAAGAAAACATTTATGTTCTTGCTAAGCCAACGTCCTGCTCAAAGCCCTGTTTCAGATAGTAACCCTAGAAACTGGGCTCTGGTCCCCGTATCAAGCAGCAGGCACGCGAGCTGCCTGGGGAAGACGTGGAGCCCCAGAAAAAGGAGGAAACCCAGTTATTGCTCAGACTGTGACAGCTCAAATGTGAAGCAGTGACGGAGTTTCACGACCTCCTGCAGCAAGTGCTTGAATCCAGAACAGCTGTTAAATCACAGGAGGAAAGGGAGAGTGAGAATTTGCAGTTTGCCGGGCGTTTCCAGCTTCTCAGCCCCCCTTTCCCGCTCCCCCACCCTGTCCTAGCATTTACTGTAAACCAGGGAATAAGCTGAGCTAGAATCCCTGGAAACCCCAGTCCGCAGCCCGCAGAGGGCACCAGCGAGATGCGTTTGGAGCAGGCAGGGAGCGGCAGCGAGTCATTTCTGGTAAAACTTCTTTAATGTGAGGAATGTCACGGGCTGGTACGGCTGGCAGAGTTTAAGACTGGCCTTTTTTCCTCCTTTTTTTTTTTCGCTCTTTTAATTATCCTATGACTCCTTGATGCGAAGGCTACACTGCCCTCACCCTGCCAGCTCGCCCATACAAGCCACACAAGAAATAATATCGTGAAGAAAA
>VXBB01004032.1:576459-656707 GCA_013399915.1 Illadopsis cleaveri
CCCCCAACCTCCTCCTGCACCACCACCACACACCGGCCGCCCCTTTTCCCGGCACGGGGTGACTCAGCCGGGTCTTGCGCCCCGCGGCTCGGCGGCGCTGCGAGCGGGAGCTCCGCGCGCCCGCGGTGACTCAGAGCAATGGCATCGCCCCGGCCGCGCTCGCTTATTATCCGNGGTTGCCCCAGGGCTCGGTCCGTTTTTCAGCGCATCAATAAACCAAGCGTTGGACGCGTCTAGTTTGTATAACAATGTTAAACTAGTTTTATTTTATTTTTCTTTATTTTATTTGTATTGTTTTATATTTCTATTATTTTGTTAATTTTGTATTTTCGTGGTTATTACTTCTATAATTTTCATTTCATTAATTACATTTTTCTTTTATTAACTAATATGGTGCATTACTATTTTTTAATTTCTTTTTAACTTTAAAATATTTTTCCCTATTTACTTTTAATTTAATTTTTTTATTATTTTTATTCTTATTCAAATTTGATATCCATTCTTGCTTTTATTTTCTTTTCCCCCTCTTATTTTCTTCTCTTTTTTTAAATTAAATTTTTACACTTATTTTTACTTTTTAAGTGGACTCCTCCATCCTCCTAGGATCTGCAGAGCCACTCCAGGTGTCCAAATCAGAGTATGTCACAGGAACATCAGGTGACAGCCCTGGGCTTCCCTGCAGTGGAACTCGTGGGACAAGGACTGTAGCAGCCCGGCGCGGGTGGCTCTGGCATTGCCAGGTCACTGACTAGCACAGGCTGGAAGGTGGCAGAAGCAGATAGAGCAGAGCCATCTACACAGAGAACGCGGGCTCTGAGGTGATCTGCAGCGAATTCAGCAGGGATGCTGCTTCACAGATTGTTTAAATGCTGCTCCCAGACACAAAGTGTCTCATTTCCACCCTCCCTGGAGGATTTGCCCAGTGCTGGGCAAGTCCTTTTTGCTGGTAGGGAGGGAGAAGTCATCTAAGTTCAAGCTATAAAATCCCATTTAAGCTGTCTCATGGACAAAGTATTTTCCCACAGGAGCCCACCTGAAAGCAGTAGGCTTTTCTCCACTCACACTGTACTCCTTGGAAGGCAGAAGCAGCACCCATCTCAATCTTAGAGCCTTCGGGGAACTCTGAAATGAAGCACCCCATGGGGGCTAAGTCTTCAGAACGGAGTTATGTTTTAGCATTGACCCAGGAATTTGGGACTAAAATCCCTGCTGATGCAGTTTAATTTTCAGCACCTTCATTATTCAGGCAATTGAAATTCTCCCTCCAAATTAGCTAGCCTGTTTCAGGCAGCACCTGACTTTGGGGGAGGTGGGGAAAGGGCTGTAAAAATATTCCCATGTTTCCAACTCGAACTGCATTAGGAGTGAGGGGTGGGGAGGGGGAGAGGTGCTCTAGCAGGCATAGGGAGGCTATGATGTGGTTCTCCCCTTGGGTGGCAGGTGATCTGCACATGCTTCTTTCTGCTGGAAAGAGAATTAGTTCAAGATGTGAGAGGAATCAAGCAGCAGTTGTCAAGAGATGAAGAGAGAAAGGGTAAAACAGGCATCAAAATAAATAAACTTAACAAAAGCTGTGGCTGGCTTTTGGCTGGTCACCACCCTTGGCTCTGCCTCCACCTCAGGTGGGATGCTGCTGGCTCCGAGGCTTACCAGCTGTTAGGAACCACTGCCATCACCTGAGCTCACCAACCCTGGCTCTGGTCCTGTTTCACATCAGGCTGGTGGGCTTGTAGAATCCAGTCTGCTGAGCAGCAAGAAATGCAAAAAAGTATTTGGTGTAGGGAAAGAATGACTGCCAAAAACAGGGAAGCAAGTTGGGGGTGCTGGAGCCTTAGTGCTGAGGCATTTTGCAAGAGGAAAAGAAAGATGTGTTTCATCCTTTCTCCTAGAATTGTTTCTATGCTTTTTCTTTAGCAGTTCATTAAACCTAAACTACCTGCCCTCCTCATGTTTCAGCTCAAGCTTATTTTGAGCGTTGTTTTCAAACATTATCTCAATGTCATTTTGGCACATCTATCCTGTCCTGCTGAATTTGCATGAGACCTAGTCTGGGAACAGCTCATTTGAAATGACATTCAAGGATTGTTTTAATATTTGGCTGCAGTTAATGTGGATGCAATTAGTTGACACTTGTAAATCCTCAGGTTAAAACCCTGTAAGAAATGCAGGAAGCTGAACACACACCTGAGGCCAAGCCCTCAGCTCCTGTAGGGTGATGAACCTCACTGCCACAGCTGGACCAGCACCACCTTGTCCACTGAAAGCTCCTGACCCACGCCCATCACATGTGATGCTGATGCTTCACCGTGTATTTACACTGACTTCACTGTAGTTCCTTCTGCCCTGAGAGCAGAAAACCCTTCTGGCTAAGGGAGGCTCACACTGGCTAAGGGAGGCTCACACGTACAGAAGGGATTGGTACGTCCCACTGGGAAAAAATATTCCGTCCAATTGAGTCTCCTCATTCCTATATCAGCCCTTTGTAATACTTTTTATTGTTTTGGATTGAAGGAACTCAGACTAGCCTGGCTCTCTGTACCCCAGACACATGCATTTTTAATCCTCATCCAGACCAAGCCGCGTTGTGCAATAGGCTCCCTGCTTCCAAAAAACAAGAGATAACATGTACGTCTGCCTAGTCCATTCTTGCCTGAACCAAAGACAAATTAAGACCAGCCCAGGTTCCAGGGCAAGAGAGGATCATTGTAAGGCAAATGAGACCTTGGCTCCTCACGCTTCTCGATTTTCGGCAGCAATTAGAAGACTGAAACCCAGACCTGGGAATGCTTTTCACGGTGTTTTTCAGGGAACAGAGGATAAGGGCACTTTGCAGCGGCTTAGACTTGGCCCTCGGCAAGCACGTGGGAGAGCCAGCCTTAAGCACCTCCTTCTCTAGCATCCGCAGCAGCGCTGGGCTGCACCAGCCACACCGTGCCACCTGCCTGAGGGCAAGATCATTGATTTTCAATTTAAAAAATATGCAGCCACGATTCTCCTTCTCCTTGCTCTTCTTCCAAACCTTAAGACATCTTCTGTGAGGAAGCCTGCAGTAATCACTTCACCTTAAATGTGTATTGCCACCAGTGTCAGAGAGCTCGGAGGTGCTGTGACTGTTCCTGCACTGGGGCAGGGAAGCTCCTGGACCGCGGGGTAGCTGCAAGAGAGATGGGACTGAAGCTGCTGCACACTGGTGGGATGTGGGGAGCTGCAGGACAACCTAAGACAGATTACACACCTCTTCTCCCCATATGATTCCTCACGTCCTGTTTTAAAACTCATTCCCACCTCTTTGTAAATTGGTGCTTTCTCCGTCACCATTCATCACTACAAAAATGACTCTTTTGCTTCCTGAGACGTTTTCCTTGAGCTCTCTGGAGAAGCAGTGTACAGCTATCCAGGGCTCTCTAGCCCTTCCTGACAATTCTGCTTTCATCTGTGCGTGAAGTCTGCTTTCACATTGTCTCTTTAAGTGCTAAGAGCAAGTGTTTTGATGTTAACTTCTGGGAACGAGCTCTTAAGCTACCACCTCATGCTTAATTACATTTATTTATTAAGTACTCCAGCATATCCAAGGGAGAATGGAGGCTTTCTCCTTCAAAGGACTTCTGGATGTGGTTCCTCGAATACTTTTTGTCAAGCACAGAGCTTTTCCTACCCATGTCCTCTTAGACCATGGAGCCCTCTCCCCTGCTGATAACCCCATGGCACAGGGCCATGGGGCCTCCCTCCAGCAGCACAGCATATCTTTAGGGCAGGGAGGCACTCCCCTCAATTGTTCTCAGGTGACTGCAGCCACACAGTCCCTGTGTTCAAGCACGCAGCTGGCTCTGCCTCACATTCCCAGCAGGATGAGTGCTGCCATAATGTCCAGTTCAAGGTAATGACACCAGTGCTGCCACTCTCACTGCTGCCAGGTGATGTGGTGGGCATCATTTAACTCTTTTCCAGTCCTGGTGCAAATAAAAGCCCAGGACAAAGCCAGATGCCGTGCTGCTCTCTTCCCTTTTCTGAAGAAGGGTTGGGTGATGCCAAGGGCTGGGATACAGGTGGGGAAGCAGCAGGGCAGTCCTGCAGCAGGATGGGCACCTGACACTGACACCTGCCCCTGACACTGCTTAGTCAGGCTGGCGGCATGGCCATGATGTGGGAGCAGCAGCCAGAGGTCCTGCTGGCTCCCATAGGGTCAGCTCTGCAGAGATCCCAGACACTGACAAAGCCAAACACTACTTCAAAGAAGAAATGGCTTCAGCCTTCTTAACATGTTCCAGGACAAAGATCCTACCAACCCACTGAGTAGCAGGTGCAAGACGTGGATTGGGAACAACAGCTTATTAGGGGTGACCACGCACAGTTTATGGCATTTACTGGTGTAGGGAAGCAGAAAACAGCTTCGGGAGATCCCTGCCTAGGGACAAACTAGCTCACTCCTAGCCCCAGAGTACACAAGATGTGAGAGATGGGAACAGAGATTCCACGAGTCTAGCTCTAGACACCTCTTGGCACAGGATGAACAGTCTTATCTTGATACTTGTGTTTGTTTGCCCAGCTCCAAACCTGTCTCAGCAGCATGAGAGCCTGCCTTGCCCTGCTCCTGCCTCCTGCAGAGACACCACCTCTGGTCCCAGAAGCCAAAGGGCCCAACAAGGCTCATCCACTCTGCAGCCCAGGGACTTCCCAGGGACTTCCCCAAAAGATCCCAGGCAGTGCTGACAGCACAGTCCCAGCAGAAGGTCTTCTAGGGGATGGGAACCCTGCCCCGTGGAGCTTGGACCTGGATCTTTCCTCATTGTCCTATCTGGTAAGATACTTGAATATTTTCTTGCTGTATTTTGTGAACAGGGCCTTACAATCACATTGTCTTGTGTCATAGCAGCGGAAAGGACTGAAAAACTACCTTAGGAGTAGAAAAATCCCACCCCTGCCAGTGCCCCTATAGCTCAGATGAACAGATGCTGAGGACTTCTCACCTGAAGTGCCCATGGTCAAGTGCAGACAGGACCAGGCCACAGCCATGCTGTTGAAGGGCACCAAGCCCTGTGCAATTGCTGTCTGGGATGGTGGGATGGGCTCCAGCCAGTATCCATGCTCTGAGAGTTTCTGAGGTTATTCCCTGAAACACGTGGTGCAGGCCAAGTGGATCCCCCAGCTGAGTTTATCAGACAGCTCATTGTTCCTGCCTGAGTGATTCAGCCCCACCAAAGTGCTCCCTGGCAGCACAGCACCGAGGAGGAGGAGGAGGATGAGGAGAAGGAGGAGGGAGGTGTGTAGCACACACAGATAGTTCTCCTGATAGTGGGAGGCAGATAAGCACACGGGAGTTAATGGCTGAGCTGAGATCTAGTTGAGGCAGTTTGACCTTTCTGCTGATAAGCCTGCCTTCAGCTGACATGACAGACTTTGACACAAGCACTCAGGGGAATCTGTGGCCAATAAGTGAGACTTACTTTCCCCACCAAGTAATATTGATTAGCGCAGCGCCTGCAGACACAGCTCGAGGCAGTGCTGGGGTTTCAGGGAGGGAGCAGAAGAGACAGCTGAAACGCAAAGGTAAAATGATTTGTTGACTGAACGTGTCAAGTGTCCTTTCTGTCTCCTACCATAGTGACCTGTGCACTACTGAAAACCTTCGAAGGAGGGAGAGTCTTTCCAGTCTGGGCAGCAGCACTGGAGCTGACTGTGTCCCTGCATGGCCTGGCTCATCTCCATCCCGTGGGTGTCCATGCAATCCAGTGCCTCCTTCCACCTTCCTGAGCCACCTTGTGCTCTGGCATCCCTGACAAAGAAACATCTGTTAGGAGCACTGATGCTTTCTGAGAATGTGGGCATTTAGAACTGAAAACGGACCAAGGATGCACCTGGGAGGGACTTCTTCCTCTCTTGCCATCCAGAGAGGCTCTGGTCCAGCAATCCATCTGTAAAGGGTGGCACAGGACTGTGCCAGTGTGTGACACCAAACGCAGATGTGTGCAGCCTCACTCCAGGATGCAGTGTGGTGGCATTCCCATTTGGCTGAGGTCCCCATCCCCTGCAGACCCGTGGTCACAGGTCTCCATGAGCCTGGTAATTCCAAGCTGGCTACATTATAAGCCACTATGGAGCATGGAGTGGTTGGATTTCAGCTTCTTGCTGCCTTGGACATCTTGTTGGTGACATCACAAACCTGAAATGTTGCTTACGCTGCAGAGAGTGGCTGCCTGGAGTCTGATAACACTTAGGTACCAGCAATACTCGCCAAATTCTCTGGGACATGAGGTGAAGATTGCTATTGTGCAGTGTTACCTTAAAGCCCTAGTCTAAACACCTCCTGTAATCTACTCCTGGCTTGCTCAGAAGTGCAGAATGGGGTTTTTGAAAGCAGCAGAATGTCAGGAACATCCACAAACGCCAGAGGTTTATGTCCAAAAAGGAAACAGAGGAATGCTTCAACTTTATTCCAATAATTGGAGGGAGCCCACAGCGCCAGATGCCCACAGACGCTTCCCTCTCGTGTTTCCAAGGGCACAGCCTCCTTTTATCCTAACTCCGGGCCCCACGTTGCCCTCTTCCTTTCCCCATTGGCTGAGGTACTACAAAGGTACCGCCTTGCCGAACTGCCTACCGCGTATTCTTAGGCGGAAGAACCTAGTATTGCCCCCTTGAACGTACTATTTTACCCCAAAGTTCACAGGTTCAGGCTTGTGCAGAGCCTTACTTGTTTCAGGAGCCAAGCTGTCTGGGCCCGGTAACAAACCTGCCCAAAGTCAGTAGAGACATTAAGACCCTTTTCAAAGACATTAACACCCATATCTTCGCCCATCAAATTATTTGTAAAGACATTAGCACGCATCATGTTACTCAAGAATGATGACCCAGAAGCTTGAGTTACATACAGTCTATATCAAAGTCACCCTAAGTTTTTTTAAAGCAATGTGTGATATTAGGTCAACACCGAGTCCAGGAAAACCTACCAAGTATTTTTAATGCTGGGCTAGTTTTTGGAGGATTACAAGGATGCTCCCACCCAGGATGTTACTGAATCTTTCCACCCTGCCTTGCACTTTTCTTTCCTCTGCATTTTTTCCGCTTGCTACTGTGTACAGAAAGACAAGGAAAAAACAGAACTTTTCCACCTGAGGTCTCAGGAGCAGGAGCAAACCTCCATGGTTTGCTCTGAACAAGTGCCCACCTACCATCCCTCTGGCTAAGATGTGATCCTGGGTTTGATCACTGGGGTCATGATAGAAACTCAGGAGCTCCTCAGGAGCTGGGACCAGCAAGTGCTGTCCCATCCTGCAGGGAAAGGGTATTTAGAGTGTGATGCGATGCAAGAGAAGAGCACTCCCAAAGCTGTAGGGTGAAGCTGAGGCAAACACGCCGGGGAAACTCTCGGGAGCTGGCAAAAGGGTGGGGGTCAGCAGTGGGAGTGCTTGATGGGTCCAGTTTTGATGCCGTTTTGATCCGTGCCCACATGGCTTCAGGTAAAAGCATCCCACCCCTCAGTAATCCTGCTTCCACAGCGGGCTTAATGGCACGCATTAAAACACAGCAGGTTCGGAGTGAGAGGTGCTGTCGGCAGGCAGAGCCGGTTTTCAGAGCTACACCACGGGTCAGCCAGCGTCGGGCTGCCGGCGGGGACAGGCCCCGGGCTGACGACGGGGACAGGCCCCGGGCTGACGACGGACACCGCTGCCGTGCCCCTGGCCGGGACGGCTGAGCTGGGGCGGGCAGCTGTGGCCTGGCAGCTCCTCTGCCAGCCAGAGTCAGCCCTGCAGCCTTTCAGGCACAGGGAGAAGTCTGGGGACCCTCCCGGGCTGGCTGGGTGCAGGCCGGTCCCTGTGAGCACATCCAGCCCTGGGGGCTGCAGAGCCCTGAAGGCGGAGGAGTCCTGCGCTCTGCTATTGTGCTGTCCACTGGCAGATCACGCTGTGCTGGCGGTTTGCAAAGCTGTCTATTATCGGCATGTTAGTAACCTTTCACAACGTTTAATTACTTGGAAAGGTAATCAGTCTTGTGGCAGTTCTTTAAAAAGCATGCCCATTTCACTTGCTCTTGGCAGAGGACTGCTTTTTTGTCTCTCGTTCTCGCAATAAATATGTTACAACTGATCCTGCTCCCAAAGGCAATACCTATTTGTAAAACAAAGAAGAAGATTGCTCCCTGGCTTTCTGGGTATCAGCCCTGCAGCCGGGTGCCATGCCACAGCCACAGATCTCTCCTACCAACACCATCGTGCACAGATTCAGGGAGATTCTCTGCGTTTGGTTTTTTTTTTTTTGTGTGTTTTTTTTTTTTTTTCGAAAGCTATTGGCAATATTNTTTTTTTTTTTAATGGATTCTCATTTTAAGGTGCCTGGTTTGACACGCACAACCAGGTATTCAGGGCCAATCTCTCCATTTCACTGCCAGAGCTGGCCCCGTTGTTGGGTGCACATAAAATGACAGCCAAGAAGCCAGATGTAAGTGGCCAGGTCCCCTCTGCTCAGTCACTGCTGCCCGTCGGCCGCCAGCAGCAGCGCCGGCACAGGCTGCGACAAGCTGCGATGCCTGAGGCTGGGGCTGGGAGGAGGAAGCAGAAAGACCCAGCAACTGCAGGAAAAGGACAGGTAGAGATCACCCAGGTGGGTGCAAGGGCCACCAGGCTGTCTCCAAGGACAGCTAACCATGACATTGTGAGGGTCAGGGGTCCAAGACCACCACCAGCCACATCTCTGCTGCATCCAACACCCCAGAGAAGTGGTAGGTTGCTCTCCTTCCGTGCAAGGATGCCACCACTCATGACAGGAGGCAACTTACATATGTTGCCTTTGGGCTTGTGACCCTGTGCTGGAAACTGCAGCAACCATGGAGGTTTGGTTCTCTCCTGCAGCCCACCAGCTGATGGCTCCATCCTCCTGAGCCAGCTTGGGACCACTGCAGATGCACCATCAATTTCCCCATGGCTGCCCCTTGCCAGCCTGGTGCAGCCCTGGGACCAAGGAACCAGCTGGACAGTGGATCTGCCTTGGCACAAACGTGTCAGGGGCTGGTCTTGGGGAGGAGGCACAGCACAACAGGCCCAGGCTCCCACCAGCCATGGCCACTGCTTGCAGGAGCGGAAAGTATTACATGAGATTGATTAAATGTATCCGTTTCCACCGATGAACTCCGTCCTGTGAGCCAACTTTTCCACTTCAGACATGGGGGTACTCACTTTTGGGGAGAAAAGCAGTGAATGGTATCAGAAAGAAACATTGTTTAGGAGGGCAGCAAAAGCCTCTGGTATTTTCTTCCTTTCTCCTTAAGGACAAACTTGTCAAAGGACTGAACAAAAAGCTCACCGGGAGCTTTTTAAAAAGCCTCGCAGCCTGCAAGCACTCCTACGGGGAGGCATTGGTGAAAGCCTGGTCCGAGTCTGGCAGCCCATCCATGCTGGTGTTTTTCTAATATTCTTGGAAGTCTTGACAGGTTTGTTTTCTTATTTTTTTTCTTTTAAAAAGCACAGCTTTTAACAGCCCTGGGGCAAAAGACTCTCGCTTGCTAAATCACAAGGTTTGCCACACTGAAATGTAGGGACGTGCCCGCAAACGGGAACTGGCTGTCTTAGCTTTTGTTCTTGACTGTTTGCCAGAATCCTTAAAACAACAGGAGGAGGTTCAGCCACCTAAACATCCCTGCACTCATTGGCTCAGGGAGCCTGTAAATACGGGTATTAGCATATCAGACACATAGATGTGTTTGCCAGCAGAGCAGGCAGTCCCACTGCCGGTGGCTGGGTGGCTGTGGGTCAAGACGTAGCAGGAACAGCTGGCAGTCCCAATGGTGTGTCCCTCCTGGCATAATGGTGGGATCCCATGTCCTTGCAGTGCTTGGTGATTGCAGACAGGAGAAAAGTGTCAGGGGACACCATTCAGTGCTGTAATGTTAGAAATATGGTTATCCTAGATTTTAGAGCCAGGTAAAAGATGATCCCTATGCTGCTCCACCAGAGACATGCTGACCAGAATTGGATTTAAATCAGTGTAATGAATGGTCACATTTTTCCCCTGCCAGCTTGTTTGAAGAACAGTGATGAGAAGCTACAGCAATGGACCAAAACTTGTAGATCAGACGAGATAAGTAGCAAAATGCTATCCTTAAAGAATCAAAAAGCAACTCTAGTGCAGCCAGTGGTGGTAAGCGCTTCCTCAGCACAAGACCTAACCCCTGCCATTCCAGAGCTGTATATTCTTTCTTAACTTGGACAGCACACCTCAGTCCTCAGCTGCAGATACACCAAGACTTGTATTTCAGTCACAGACTTGGAGAGAGACCACATGCACACCTCAGACCTTGTCTACAGCCATTCCTTGGCCACCTCACTGTTATGGTAATGTTTATTTAGACAGGTGGGGGTGGAGATGACCTAGCAAGGGGTTGAGAAGCTCTCCTAAGGTCTGTCCCCCAGCTGGGCTCTCAGCAGCCACCTTCCTGACATTTGAACCTGGAAGGTGTGGGGCAGCACTGCATCTGCCTCCAGGCTCAAGCCCAAGGTGCTGGAGATCCTCCAACTCCCTTCTACTGTCTCCAGTTTCCTTCTTGTGTGTCCCAACCAGGTCACTTCAGAGGGATTTAGGATTTCAACAAACTGCACTGTTCACCTCAAGTTCTGAAGAGCACAAACTACAGAAAGAATCCTCCAGTCTTCACCTGCACCCCTCAGCACCAGCATTTCCTCAAGCTCTCCTCCCTAAGTCCCTGCACACCTTGGAATGACTGAAGAGCTCAGGAGATCCAAATTGTCTTTTGCCTAAGTTTTGCACCCCTCCAAAGTCTCTCTTGGTAAAGTAAATGGGTTGCAGCTCAACTCACACAGCATCTAGATTTTTCCTTTGCTCTCCTTGACCATCTGCTCCTGAATTTTCACCATCCCTTGGGTCGCCCAGCAGGGAGGCAGCACCCTCACTCCAGGCTCTGCCTCAACCCCATCACTTGGATGAAAGCTAATGAGCACGTGCAGGTGCGTGCCCACCTCTGAGCCACCTCCTTGAGCTTGCAGGTCCCACGAGGTGGGTGACCCAAACCTTCTTCCCTCACAACGTCATGGCATTAAGTTATAAAGTTCGTCTTGTCAGTAAATAAGCCCATCCCACCCACGACTTCTTTCCACATAATTATGGTTCACGGATATACCAGGAAAAAAAGGAGAGCCCCTGCCGGAGATGCTGACGTCTTTTTCCTTTCAGGTTCAATGGCTGCTTTATTGCGGTCGGGTTTTCTTTCTCCCCGCTCCCCGGTCTTTCTCTGACTGGAACTGTTCCCCTCCAAAAACTTGGTGACTTTTGCTGAAAAGCAGTTCTGCCGCTTCTGTAGAGAGGCAGCGCTCACGAATGGCACAGTGGTAGTTACGGGATGTGTGGTTTACCTCAAGACGTCACATCTCCTCCCCCTGGAGACATCAGAAGGGTTATTGCTCAAATTCGGCTTCGATTCTATAAAGGAAAAAGGCCCTGTGACTTTCACTACTACTTTTAATGTTCTAAGAAACCTTCACATTCCCTTCCCCTGGCTGCTTCAAAGGGCAAATAGCTGGGGCAGAAGATGCTGCCTTTTGGTAAACACACGCATTTGAAGTGCTGTCTAAAATCCCATGAGTCAAACTGCAGTATTTCCCACCCAGGGAAAGGAACGATTGATTTTGTTTGGGGATTTTTGCCAGGTGAAGGCTGGTCAGAAAGAAGAACTTTGAATACCAGATTTGTACTTTATGTTCTTAAATACTTTTGGAGAGCAACAGGAGTGAAATATCTGGTGTGCCTTTTTCTGTTCTCAGCTGGAAGATGCCCCTGAGGACACATTACTGGGGACACCCATGGTCTGTGCAGGGAAAGAAGGCACCATGCTCTGCCATGGCAAACACCAGCCCAGCAAAAGCTGTGTGACAGGAAAGCTGTGAACCAAGAGGCAGACAGGCTTGGTCGTGCTGGGCACAGGCTGCATTAGTGCACACTGAAAGAGCTGAGAAAGGAAACCAGCAACCAGCCTAGAGAAAGAATGACGCAGAAGGTAAACAACTGCCATCACCTGTGCAAACACAGCCACTCTCATCCCCTTCACAGAGGCAGTGGGGAATGGGGCGGTGTTGTCTAGCCAGGCTGTCGGCACTGCGGGGAAGGGTGCTGATGATGACATGGAGATGAACTGTGAGTCAGGGAGCCCAGCTGCTGCCACCCACCCTGGATTTTGTCCTCTCCCTGACTGTCCTGGCAAGGACAGTTCCTCTTTTCTCACAGGTCATCCCAAGGCTTTTATAACTTACTCTGCAGACCCTTGTTGAGCTGAACTAGTAAAAGCACAATGCTGTGACTCCTCTGGGCTTGAGGTTTTGCCCATAGAGCAGCTGATGTGCTTTCCATGAGCTGTTTCAGCCTTGTGTGAGCCACAGCGAGTGGGGTCTGCAGGCACCACTCCTGAGTGCTGCCCACCTGAAGCTGTGGTGATGTGGGGAAGGGCAAAGGTTGCAAAGGGAAACTATGTCGTGGCCTTTTGCTCATCTCACCTTTGAGAGTACAACTGTGGTGTCTGACCAAAACCATGACTGAGTTCCCCTTTGCGAAAATCATTTCTGATATCCCATGTGGTGCTCAAGGATGGAGTCCCCAAGGGAGGCACAGAGTTCCCTTATCTTTATATAGAGACCCTACACTATGCCTGATGAATGCAGGGTTTACTCATGGGTGCCTTCTTCGCATGTGCCTTACCACGCTGGGACCTGCCCAGGAAATGCAGCTGGTTTCCTGCTGGCAGTTGGGCAGCGCCTCCTTCACCGAAGAGCTCAGCTTGTCCCCCTGCCTGTCACTCCAGCACCAGCCTCTTGGGCTTCTCTGTGAAGCTTCTTCTTCTTCTGCTCACCTGTGGATAAAAGTTCTTGTCTAGGGCATGAGCTGTGCCCCTCAAGTGTGGAGGAAAAGTGACCCAGGCTTAGGTCCGGCAGCAGGAACTTGACACCAACCTCCCCACCAGCTGGGATGTGGGATACACACCAGGGAGAGGAAAAGGGTTAGAACACAACCAGGTGGAATATGCAACGTGCATGTGTGCATTACAAGGACATTATCTCCAAAAAAATATGAATAGGGAAGGAGTTCCTTCAACAAAGCTGCCCCAGTGAGGAAAGGCCGGGGTGGGCACCTTCATACCCAGTACCCTGTCTCTGCTGAGTCTAGTAGGTTCCTGGCATGAGCTAATTAACTCTTCAGTTGCTGAGGAAGCTCAGAGGACCTTAATTTGACAGTCACCATAAAAGCATTTTGTCTGTCAACAGACTCTTTCATCCAAGGATCTCAAAGTGCTTTACAAGTATTAATTAAACTCACCAAAGTAAGTACGAATAATTATTGTCATTGAACAGTGTGGAGAACTGAGGGCATACTTGCCCAAGAGCAACTGTCAGGAAGGAGGGATTCTCAGCTGCAGTTGCCAGACTGCAAATGCTCCTGCAGAGAACAGCCTCAGACTGCACACTAGCTGAAGCCTGCCGGGCTCTGCTCAAGGGTGTCCTCCCCTAGAAGATCACATTTGAAGAACAGGGGGGAAAAAAAAATATTTTTGAATACAATGCAAGGTATGTCACAGCAAAAAATTTAGGCAAAAAATGACAGGAAAATATAAACACCCTGTATCAGTGTGTAGGCTTTCTGAGTAACAGAAAAGGAATGCTGTTTCATTTATCCTGTATCCTGTAGCAGTACTTTCTGCTGTTTTATGTGAGATTAGTAGTTTCTGAAAGTAATGCATAATAAATCACATGTTCAGCAATTAGAGACAGAATTTAAACACTACATAAAACCTCAAATGATCAAACCTTCATTTATAGAAACATGCTTATTATTTCCCCTTCCTGTTATGAATCTCAGTGCTTGGAACACTTTCATTTTCCTATGCCTCCAACCATCCGGTATCGAGGAGTCTCAGCTCAGGGTTGCTTTGGTTGCAAGTTCAGGTATATTTTTAAAGTGATAAAGACTCACTGTCATCATCTAGTCTGAACCCTTGCACAGCCCAACCCAGAGGAATTTTGCTGTTTACCTTGTAGATAGCCCAACCACTTACATAATGTTATTTGGTTAATTTTCATGGATGTAGCTTTAACTGCTGAAAATTTCTCATGTTTCCCCACGTTCCAAACCCTGCTCCACGTTGCATGAAGAGGCTCCAATACTGGGCTTTTTGTTTGCAATTTCCTTACCTACAGGAATGTTGTGGGAATTAATATACAAATATTGTGAGATTTGAAGATATCAGAGCAACAGGGAGGGGAGTCATAAATATACCTCACGCAGATAATAGCGGCTATAAATTCTATTGCCTTCATCTGGCTTGGCACAGGCACCCTGCAGAACTCCTTGCTGTACTTGCTCCTCTCTCCATGGCAGCTTCACTGTTTATTACTGATATAATTACAGCACTATGACGTCTTCTGGATGGTTCTGGATAAACAGCCTTTTCACTTTGAAATAAGCACTTTACACAGCAGTGGCAGTTCAACTGAAGAACACCTATAGGAGGTGTGTGGCGGTGGTAAACTGATGATTTGTCCTACGCTGGCACAACTTTCCCGTGCAATTGTCATTTGGACAGGTAACTGGCCTCTGAGTTCAAACTGAGCCACCACAGCTGAGCCTCTGCACCGTAAACATTGCCCAGAGCGAAGAAACCGAGTAGGTGACTCCTCTTCATCACAGAGGATCCTCATCATGGCCATGCTGGAGGTGATGGGAGCTTCTCCCCCTGTGGAGCAGAGCCAGGGGTGGTCTCCCAGAAGGGAAGCTGATGCGGGTGTGCTGCATGTGGGGAGGAAACACCCTTAGCATGGCGGTGGCACTGCGCAGCCTCTGCTCCCGGCTTGCGGTCAGAGGAGCCCTTCCTCTTCCTCCCCATGCAGAGGGCCCTCTGCCCTGTGGCTCTGCCAGCCCAGGTCCCCTGCCCCAGGCCCTCCTGCCTGTCCAGTGTGCAGATGGTGGTGGACCCACAAGAGCCTCCTCACCCACAGGACTCAAGGACACATTCCATTGCTGCGGAATCCCTGGGCAGCTTCAGATAAAATGGACAGGCAGGATGGTGGCTCAGTTACGACCACTTAATTAGGAAGGGAGAGCCTCTTCTTTAGTTCTAGAAACCTCATCACCCAAGCCATTGCAAACTGAGCTTGATCGAGTGTTTCAGATCGGTGTTGCCTGTTTCCAATTACATCTGAGCACATTTCTGCAGAGAAGAGCCAAGGTCTTGATTTATAGGCTTTTGGGCAAGAGAATGCAGTGTTTTTCATTATCTTTATCTCTAAATCTGCTCTTGTTACTTGTTGCTTACAACAAATTTGCAAACTCTAATGCAAAGGTCTTTTGTTAAGGTTTCCTACACTCACATGCTAAAATCCTTCATTAAAGCCCAGGCTAATTGCTTCTGCATCAGATATACAGGCCCATCCATTTCACCTTGTTCAGTGTGCCCTTGGGAAGGGAACGTGTGTTTTAGGATGCATTCCCCCAGAGGTGGGAGAGCTGGAGACACACCTGGGGTTCAGCCTGTGCAGCTCACCCTCCCACCAGCCCTGGCCACGGCCCGAGCCCCAGCACCTCGCAGGCGCTATGGACGGTGGGAGAGGCAGCCAGCCTGCTCCTGCACCACTTGCTCTGCACCAGACATTCCTCTGGCTGGATTTTCTGCTGCATTGGCTTCCCATGTGTTTATCCTGACCTCACATGGGCTGGGGCCCTTCCCGCCTTTGCCCAGCAGGAGTTTGCTAATAAAAATAAAATCACTTTTAGAAAACTATGTCTTCTGTGGAAGAAAAAGGCTCAAATGCAGCAAGAAAGAGTTTTATGAGCTTTGCTTCAGTACTTATTGTGCAACATCTTTATGGGATTTCATTATTGATGATTTTATCTAACTACAGTCTATGCCTAATAGCTCGGAGGTGCTGTTGATTAATTTTTTCCAGGTCTTTGATGTACCGGCAATAACTTGTCCATGTTGTCCTCTGTCAGTAAAGTGGAAATTGCCATGCCACAGTCAAGGTATCATGAGGTGGCCAAAGCCAGAATAACTGCCCATATCCACAGTAGGAGCAAGGTTTCCCCCAGCCACACTCTCCCTGCTGCCATTGGCTGATGGAGTTGTAATGAGTCAACTCACTAAAACAGGAAAAAAAAGAACTCACCCAAAAAATGCTGCTTTTTTAAAAAGTTTTTTCAAAGACTTTTTTTTAATTTTTTTTTTTCTGGGTTAGTGAGTTGAACTAACTCCATGTGACCAGGTATGCACTAGAGCCAGCAGGACGATGAAGGGAGTGATCAGGCAGCAAGGAGGAGGAGGAAGAGGAGGGAGAAGGGCAAGTGGGGGCAGGCTGTAAGATAATCTTTTGATACCCCACCCTACGTATGGACACTGTCAGTCTAATTCCTACCATACTGGTTCCATCCTTGATGTTGTAATCTGTTTCTTTGAATCTTTCAATTAGGTAGTGATTTATTGGTTAGTGGGGTGGGTTTGGACATCCTCCAGCAATAGACATGAAATCTCTTACCATGCTGAGCTCTGTCCTATTGCCTGCAATGCAAAGGCATAAAGCTTTTTCTCCAGGAAATGATTTTTTTTCAAAATGATTATAAGATTGTATGACTAGACTATCGTATGATGTAAACCTGTCTGTTTCCAAAAGCTTTGGTGTAGTTAGACCACTTACAAAAGGATTTGCTTCAAAATTTTTAGCTGTCCCAGCACATTAGTTGCTGCTTAACTGGAGGTCTTCCTGAAAAGAGTGCATTTATCAGCATAAATGGACCTGTTTCTTTCCGTACGTAGAGGTTTACAGTCTGCCCAAGTTAAAGTGTTTGCCAGTTCAAAATTTATTATTTCTTGTCATCACTTCTCCTATAGTCATCACCTCTCTGGTGTTAGTCCAATTCTGTGGATTTGTCAATCACCACCACAAAGAAACCCAGAGCCAAAATAAACCTGGCACCACTTTATTTCTGTATTACAAATGTACTGGCACAAACCTTGTCCACAGAATCTCCTATTTCAGCAAAGTGCTTGAAATCCCATTGACTTCAATTAGTAAGTTAAGCAAGTGCTTAAATGTTGTATTTGAACAGGGGCCTGAAGACCATACCTTGGCCAACTGGATTTGTTGTATTTTTTTTTTTCCTAGTTATGCTTTTAGAGGAATTTCCACATTTCAGTTCAGTCAAAACATCGAAAATTTGGAGATTAAGGAAAGCTGAAAGTTGATACTATGCTGTCTTCTGGCATAGCTCATTTACAAACTGTAGTCAGTTAAGCATTAAGGATTCAAGGAGAGGCAATGAAAAACTGAGATGCTTTCAAAGTTATGGGCACAAAACTTGGAGGGGGAAAAATAGGTCTTGCTCAGCAAAATGACACAAGGAAGGGAATTACTGATGTGTCAGAAAAATGTGGAGCACTATGAATAGGCTTTACTTCATGGTAGCTTATGATGTCTGGCAATTCTACATGACACACTACTCCTGTTCTCCCTGCATGCAGTTTTATATCCGTGTAATGCATGATTATTACAAAATAACCACAACATGCTAGGAAGAACTTTTCATGCTTCTCAGTTGGACAAAGCTCATCTGGTCTTAATTTTTTTTAAGGAACATCTTCCATTTTAAGGTTTTCCCCATTTAGCCAATGGAATCCATGGTAATTTGACCTCTATTAAATAATTTTTTTTCCATTATTCTCTCTGGTGATCAAAAAGCTCTGGGGCAGTTTCCTGAGAGGCCAGAATACCTTGCTGCTGGAGCAGGCCGGCTGAGCAGCAGCATGTAAGTTCTCCCCCACCTTCCTCCTGTTGGGAAAGAGGCTTCCAGTCTGGCCACTTGCCCTCAGCCCCAGATCCATGTACTTCCCTTGTCCAAACCTGTTTCTCCCAGGCATGCTTGTGCTGCCCACTGAGAGGTTTTGTAGGAGGTAGAGCTACTGAGCACTGTCCTTTTCCCACTGGGTTTGGGCACCTTGCTTGGAGCTGAAGAGGAATCCTTAGGAGCTCTGCCTGTATGGTGGCTCCTCTTGGCCATGTGACAGTCGTGGTGGCAGCTTCTTCTTTGCTTCCTTGTTTTTACAGGACTGGCATGGACTGGTGCCTCCTGTGGGGCCCATTCCTGCAGGTGACTGGGAGACGGGTGCTGAACATCAGCTGGAGCCTCCCAAGAGGCAGGTGAAGAAGTGTCCTGGCCCTGGGTGATGCCAGCCAAGGTGGGTGATGCCTGCATGGTTACAGCAAGCTCCAGGGGAAACCCTGCCTATTCCCAACCAGTGTCAAGAGCCTTCCAGCTCTTAGCAATAGTCTAAAGGACTGAAATCTGGCACCTGGCGACTCAGGGCATGGCTATGCTGGTGATGGAGCAGCGTGAGGAGCCCCAGTCTCTCGAGGAGGGGCGCTACCTTCAGCCTTGAGCCCATCGTGGCCCTGGGCTGTGGGATGGGATGTGCCAGCTCGAGCACAGGCCGGGTGGCTGCAGAGACAGAGCGAGGGCAGCGGGAGCCTCTGCACTGCCCTTCTTGGCATGTCTGCTGCCAGGCAATGCCAGTGGGATGGGGCAGGAGAGGCTCAGGCTGAGGACAGAGCCATTTCCCACTCTCACAGTGAGACTGGACACGGCTTCCCCCTGCCCCAGACAGGGTGGGAGCAGTGCTGCTGGCCAGGCCTGGCTCCTGTCCTGCCATAGAGCACCCTGGATAAATCACATCCTTGCTTTCTGCCTCAGTCCCTGGTTTGTAAAATGGACACAAATACTTCACAAGGGTGTTGTGAAACCTAATTAATTAATTAATACCTGTACTGCACTTTGATGTCCTCACATGAAAAGTCCTATATAACTACAAAGCATTTTTAATGTTATAAAGCAAGAACTTCTTGCTGTCTTGCCTTGGCAAAGAGGCTGATTAGATGTTATCAGTTCTGCTGCTCACATGCACAGAAACTGCTGCAGTGGGGTTTGGATCCCAGTTTGTTTTTAAAGAGTCACATAGTAAAATGATGGGAAGAGTTAATTTGGCAGTCTTCCTTGTGACTTCAGGGAGTGGCCAGAACTGTCTTTATATTTGCTGTCAACAAAATAAGCTAAATAGCCCTAAAAGAAAAAAAAAACAAAACCACCAAACCCAAAAAAACCCCAAACCCTGACATATCTGTCCATACAGGTGTGTCCTGACCACACCTGCAGTAACTGGACCAAAAGGCTTTCTAGCCCAAGCCCGAGACAAAAGCTGTACCACAGGAGCACCTAATCCTGCATTAAACAACTGCATACTGCTCACGTTTCATAGAAGGCAACTGGCTCCTAAGTCAGAGTCCGTTTGGGCCAAATCTCATTGTCTGTTTCTGACTGTTCTGCTGTTAAGACTGTCCCCTTTGCAGTTTTACTACTTAAATGATGGAGACTCAATCTGGGCAATTGGGACTGAAGAGCCCTGATTCTGCTTTCATCATGAAATGCGTGGTACTGGGATGCCAAAAGGCGCTATTGCAGAGCCTGTGCTTTAATCTGTACTCAGTTGATAACTAATGTTAAGAAGCTGCACTGTATGGTCCTTCCTTTAGAGAGCTCAGTTATGTCTGTGTGCAGTGAAGGGATGAAAGTGCAGCTTTAAATGTTAAAATTCCCAGCAGACCTGTCCTGCACTGCATTTAAAGATGCACTAATAACTTAATGACAAAATACAAACGCCTTGACTCCTGCAATTTAGAAAACTGGAGCCAAAGGAGTCTTAATAATCCTGTTTTTCTTTACCAATTAACACTGTTTACTTTCTGCATTTCCTTGACCTTGAAGAGCAATCCTGCACAATTCCACGTACTCACCTCCACCTTCAGCCCTTCCAGCACAAACACCATACCCAGCAGTGCCCTTCCAGGCCCACACCAGCACAGTGCCAATAAGCCTCTGCTCCCTCCCTCTCTGGCTGCCAGCATCCGCTTTCTCTCTCTTCCCTGAAACCTAAAACTGGCTGTACACCTGGACGTTGTCATTTGCTAAGATGAACAGGTAAATACACACATGAAGCACATTGCAAAGGGCTTAGGCTCCTTCACTGTCCTTTCCAGAGGCTGCCTCAAAGCTTGGCGATGCTCACAGCTGCCTGCAAGCAACAAGCAACTGCTCACAGGCACTTTTTTTTTTTTTTTTTTTTTTTTTTAATGTATTTTAATGACAACTTCTCCCTGTGCTCATCTGGACAGCATTTGGAAGACAGGGATTCTGTGCATGCCACTGCATCTGGCAGCACTGTGCCTGAGCTGGATGCTCTCAGCCTGTCCTGCACAGTGGAGTGAGAGGGGAGGGAGCCAAAGTCCCGCTCAGGTTCCAACAGCTGGAGGCAGGAATATGCACAATGGCAGGAAACAGGGTACATCGCCTTTGCGAAAACAAATAAACAACACTTCTGAAAATTTTTTAAAAAAAACCCACTCCCGAACCAGCTTGGACAAAATCCTTCCCTTCCCCCAGCAACAGAGGGATGCAGAGGCTGAAGTGTTTTCACACTGAAAGCATGGCATCGTTTGTGAGCTTTTTCTACAGTCTACAAATAAACAAAACCCAGGGAGTGTTTTGCATTCAATAGTTAATCACAGTTGGCTGAGTGTTTTTATTTTTCTTCAGTGTAAAGGCATTCTTGGTCCGCCTCCCAAACAGCTTGTTTTGTCTGAGAGATTTAATCTTGAGTGGCAGGACAAGGTGCAAAGACAAACCTCAAAACAATTCTTATTTTTCTATAGCAAGATGTCAGTATGTAAAAGCCAACTACCCTGCAAACAGGCCCCTCAGGTTGGCGTGCACAGGGCTTCTTGCCACAATTGCCAGTCGGCCCGGATACCCTTGCCCACAGAGCAGCTCATTTCACTCGGTTTTAACTCTTTCCTGTTTGTGAACTACTCTTAAAGTGGTCTGAAAAACCAGAATTAAACGCAGGTTGGACCAGTTTCTAGCCCTAACTCCTCCCTGAAGAAGCATCTTGTTTGTATACACGGAGCACTGGCTCCAGAGGCCCAGCCTACTTTCAAATCCAAACACAGTTTTTCTTCAAAGCAACATCAAGGAACCTTTCATAAAAATGAAGGGATGATGAAATACATATATAGTGTATCAACAAGTACTTGAGCTGCTCTGCTCAGAATTAGCTTAGGCAGTTACTTAAGAGCATTGTGTTGTACGAATATCAGCCACATTTTTGCAGCCATGCCTACTAACACAAGTGAATGAGTGAAAAAGTACTGAATTTATTTAAATTTTATGGTTTTGCCTTTCTAAGATCTAAAAATGGTTAGAAACAATAAACTTATGAAATCTCACCACTTATGCTCCTCATTTTGTTTCCAAGTGCTATTGCCTCTGAACAATCTTTAAAGGAGATAGTTTGTGCTTAGATCTGTATCACAGGCATAAAAAAATTAATAAAGTCACATCCAAGTTGCCTGAAAGGTTTGTCTTCAGGTCATTTAGTCCTACACTTCGCTTGAAGCAGGACTGTCTCCAGTTGCTGGATAGGACAACCATGGCTTTGCTGTTCCTGGCTCATCAGTCTCCAGGGAGATGGCCCAGCCTCTGGGGGGCACCACTTTCACTGTGGCACTGCATGTTCTTGTGGAAATGCTCTCTGCTGGATATTTGTGCCTTTGATGTGTCACTTCTTGAGGCAGAATTTTTGGTAACTCTTCCCCATAAACACAATCCAACAGACCTGGCAGGAAGCAGTCATGAAACTGCCTGCAAATTCATTTCAACAGCATCTTGCCACTTCCCTAATTCTGTGCATATAACACTAGACACAGGGAGATACTTCTGCTGTTTCTTTAAGGTATATGCTTTAAAATCAGTACAAGGTCTTAGCAAACATAGAGGTCTATACAAAGTGATGCTGGTAACCTCCATCATCTTCTAAGTGTTTGCCCTGAACAAACTTCTCTGATTCTTGAGCCTGCTCCGAAGTATCTCAGGAAAAGAGAACATAACAAACACTTCACACATATAGCTAATGTGGGGACCCTTTTGCCACAGTATATCACAGTACTGAATACAGGGTTCATTTCTGAAAACAGCCATGAGCCATGATCCGTTTCTAAAGCACCACAATAAAAATAATGCCCAATTCAACAAAATGGCCATGACAAATGCAGAAGAAATAGTCCTGCCATCCACAAGCATGACAAACCAAGTGATTGGGTTACTTTTGAATTTCTCTTATAAAGTACTTCAGCAATGGCTAATGCCAGAGACAGGGAATTGGATTTGCCTGAGCAATGTCCTGACAGACACCACCTCCTCTTCAAATCAGGCACCTCTGAGTGTTCTTTGCAGCTTTGCTTTGAAAAGCCTTTTCCTCACAAGCAGGCATTTATACTTTCTGTACGAGCTTCGTATGAGCAATCCAGGTTGTTGCTGAACACCCATCCACTGGAGGAGAGGAAGGCAGGATCAAGTTGCAGGGGTTTTTCGTGCAACCTGCCCATAATTAGCCCCAAGCAGAGGCTGAGTCACTCCCAAGAGTCCCGGGTGCTATTAGGACCAGACACGCCATGGCCCAGTGTGTAATTATATCCCAGCCACCACGTGCGGAAACAGCTCCATTTACTATCTGACCCCATTAGACAGAAGCTGTCATTTCTTCTTGGCTACCAGGGCTGTGGGTGCTCTGAGGAAGAGAAGACAAATTCTCACAATCCAAACTCATTCAGCCAAACTCACCTCTGTCTTGCTGAAACCAGGAGATGCCATCCTCTTTCCTGGTTCACCTGTGAGCTGCCTGAGAGCTCCTCTATAGTCGAGGGGAAAATGGGTGTGTTGAGACACAGCAGCTACTGCATACAAGGGACAGGGAGATGAGTGCAAAAGTCTAGGAAACACAGCATGTCAATAGTGTCTATTTCATAAGAGTGCAAGCTCCGTTGGCCAAAACACACAAGAAATCACTCTTTGCTGGCAGGGCTGTACTTGAGTCGCGGAGGGATTTTGCAGCTGCCTTTTTCTACCAAGGCATTAAGAGGAAACACCTGGCTTCAGCAGCATCAGCAGGGTGGCATTCCTCGTGGCACAGCTCCTGTGTTGGGCACAAAAATGAACCTAGTCCCAGCTGATGAGCAACCAAAGCCCATTGCCTCCTGCAGCTGGATCTCACAGGCTACACACAGTGCCTGAGCCAGCAGAGGCCCTTTTGGTGTCCTCTGAGGAAAAGTGAAAAACGGGTCTGGGATTTTGTCACCCCAGGCTGCCAGCCTGTCACACGCAGTTCAAGTGAAGTTTGCTGGGAGGGGTGTGTGACACTTGGGCTGCTGCTGATGCTGCAGTTCAGAGAAGAAACACACGGCTCCAACCTCAAGCTGCTACTCTTGCACCAGTGCTACATCCCCTTCGAAAGACACAAATAACCTCAACAGCTCTGGTTTTTAAACAAGTACTGAAAAAATTTTGCTGAAAGGGACAGTGGAATAAAGGAAACAGGATGTCAAATTAGGATCAGCTTGAACCATTTCAAATAAACAACGAGGAAATAAAATGTACCCTGATTGCTGGCAGGCACGAAGGCTAACAAAGTACTCGCCCCACCCAAATCAAGGGCTTGAAATGGAGCAGCAGTGGAACCGAAACCCTTGAGAGTGTAAGATTTGCTGTTCCCTAGTACTGCTTTGCCATCCACAGGGACAGAAAAAAGCATCATTAGGGTTTAAGTAAAGTTGGATGAAAACATGGAGTACCCCAGGATCAATTTTCACTGTGGGCAGCTGCAGCACGAAGCATTAATTCTTCACCCTTTCTGGTGACAGGAGAAACACAGGGAGCTGTAGACACAAATAATGTTAGACTTGTAGTGTGTATTTTGCTTGCTTTACTTCCTGTTGTTTAGAACTGCATTTATTCTTTAGCACTGCAAGAAAAACCTCCTGTATTTTGTACTGGGTGCACATTTAAAGGCCCATATATTGTAGACTCAGCAAGTGGCAGGGCAGCCGCCAAACCTTGCTTCCTTTCTGATTTCTTGATGATTTAAGACTTATTTTCAGCAGCCAATACTTGTTTCCCCCCTTGGTTTTTGCTTGGTAACTACCACTTCAACAAAATGGTGTTTGTGCAGTGCCTTGAAAACCAAGAACTGAGCTTTTTTACATCAGTCAGGGAACAGAATAAGAAAAGCAGGACTAAAATCACCTTCATGCCATGGCCTTTCAAGGCACATGCTTAGAAGTATATAGCAGAACTCTCAAGTTCTTGCAGAATAATGCTTCGACTGCTTGATTTTTATTTCCTACACAGCTAAAATTTCTTGCATGTTTCTGATATTTGTGTTGTTTACCTTCCCCCAGAACAAAGTTTGAAATTTTTCTCTGAATCTACAGAAATCAGTAAATTAAAACATTAAAAAACTCCTGCATTATTTATAGACATTTTTCAGACTTTTACTGGCTTTCCCCATAGGGGAGAAAACCCTCTTGATGCAAAGTATAAACAAGAAAAGATCATGTCTGATCAATGCTTTATTTAAGTGCAGGCTTCCTTCAGGAAAGGACAATTCATTTTGCCCCTGCTAATTTGCTAATGTGGAAATTAAATGAAGAGTTGGTAAAAAAAAATGTACCCAGTGTCATCAGCATGATTATCCTCACTGATCTGGTAATAGCCTTTCCTCAGAATTCTTCTGTTGTGGAGAACACAACACTTGGCTTAGTAAATAAAAAACAGCTTCTACTTGTTTTTAGAGCAAATAATTCTATATTTAATGTAGGCCCACAAGATGTTGGCATACACCTTGTAGCCTTGTTAAAAGAAAGAACTCAAGTTTGCTAAAAATAACATAACTAGTAAGCATGAAGCAAAATTGTCCCAGAAGAGGACAGAGACCTGCAAAAAAAGAAACAACAACAAAGGAGATGACTTAAGGGATTTTCAGCAACATTTAAGAAGTAAGAGAAACTTTTAGGTTTAATGAGCGTTACAATGCATCAATTACAGAGACATAAGTAATTTAAGGGAAGAGTGTTCACTGGCAGTTCAGTTTGGTCACAGACTTCATTTGCTTTGCAGGGCAAGGAACAGCACCCCATAATTAACAATTGTGGTCATAAGTTGTGTCCACAGCTTGCTACCTCCTTGCCGCACATCCTTCTCACAAAGCTGGAAAGGTGAGAAACAACTCTTCTGCACTGACAAAGGACTTGCCCCTTCATCTCCACGTCACTGCAGCACAGACATGGTACTAGAAATGTATTTCAGACCTGCACTGGTGACACTCATGTGCTGCTACAGGCTTCTGTTGCCTGCTGCTTCTCTGGTTAATGGTACTGACACAATAAGATGTCTAAGCTGCAGTCCCTACTCATCACTTAAACAGGTTTCTGAGCTCTGCTAAACCCCTTCAGCCTTCTATTAGGGGGCACTGCTCAATGGAGAGTAGTCAAGATTTAATCCTCTCTTTCCTAGGTAAGAAGTCTCTGTGTAAAACCACCTGCAGCAAAACCTGAAGTACTGCACTTCATGGCTAAATCTCATCCACTGATTGATTCACCAAAGATGCTTATTGCTGTAGGTTCCAGATAGGATGAGAGAAAGGGAACACAGACAGAAACATCCCTAGGGAGTCCTTAACAATGCACAGGAGATCTGTGCTAACTCCAGCAATGATCTCTTCTCAAAAACTGACTCAAGTCAGTATGAATGGGGAGGATGTTCAAGGACAGTGACAATACTGAAACGTGCTGATTCAGTAAATGAAAAGTGCCAATCAACAAAGCAGTGGCCAGCACAATGGAGAGATCAATGAAGGCCAAACGATGCATGGTATAGTTACTTTTTATTTATTTTTCCAGCTGTTTGTCCAGTCTTTCCAGCAAGTTCACAAGAAGTCTGACTTTGAATACATAAGATTTGGTATTACTTCTAGGACAGTGGATTATGTATGCAGATGAATGAAGGCTCGACTCTAAGTTTGTGATTTAAGGACCTTTGGAAAATGGTGTATTAGCAGGACTTAGTAACTCAAGACTTACTGCATTCTTTCAGTCAAAACTAGGACAGTGTAGAGTTTAGGCTTTTTGATATGTTTGCAACATTGCTATTTTTCTCCTACGTTTTGTGGTTCTCATAAGCCAAGGAAAAACAGCCTAGGTCTGACTGCTTCCTTCAACTGCATATATCACATAATAGGGAAGGAAGTGCTGAGAGTCTCGGTGCTGTTAAACTGGCCACAATGGAAATTATAATAAAACAGGACATAGCAGAAATAACTCCAACTCATTAGATCCTAACTTTTGTGGCTAACTTAAATGCCTTCAATGGATACTTGGTCTATAAATATAAAATTTACATAAAATTATGCAAACAAACCCTCTCTTCTGGTATAGTATTTATATGGTAATTCTCCTGGAAAGAAGCTTTCGTTCATTTCGGTGTCTCTCAATACCCCATCTGGAGAGCTAACACTCCAACACTTCTGAGAACTACTAGAAAGGTATCCAAAAAATACCATGTAGGTCAAAGATTGAAGGGTGACCTTGAAATAAAGAAAATGTTCATTAAGTTTAACAAAGATGCCTTTTTCTTCTAATCTGAAAGTTGATAGGCTTATCTTAAACACAAACAGTACAGTTTTTCGTATTTTTTACCTTTTCTTTTTTTTTTCCTAAATACTACCAAATTGTAGCATGACGTCAAAATTAGACCGAAACTATTGATTAGTTTCTATGCATGTTAGTGAAAAGTTGGTGAAACTATTGAATTCAACACAATGAATTGCTGGTTTAGGCTTTTTGTACTCTCAAAATATTTTCTTACATGGCTTCTAAAATTCTTTAACAATAAAGCAGTTCATTGTCCAAAATGCCTAGGACTGAGATGAAGGATGCTTTTTTGTTTGAGAATAAATCTAAATTCTGAAGAGTGGACCTCTTTTCAAACTATTTTGCAATTGCTAGCCTTTGAATTATGATAACTTCTGAAAAGATAAAAAAAATAAATAACTGGTGCCACTTGGGCAACCAGGTATATAAAGCACACACTTTGTTCATGGGGCAATCAGTACAACACCGAATCAAAGACAAAGTTATAAAATGTAAGATGCCAGGAATGTGCTGATGCAACTTAAGGGTTTGGTTTATACCTTTTGAAGATGGCTAGAGATTGTTTCTATCAGATTTTGAACACTATGAGAACAAATGTTTTTCATTAGCCACTCTCCTTCTCCCACCTCCTTCACAAGGTTGGCTTATTCTTGAATATGTGTCTGTGGCTTTGGCTTTTACCTGAAGAAATGTAGACATGAGATCATCCCAGTATACGAAACAATATTTTGTTCTTAGTCACCTGAGGTTGTTCAGTTATGATTTTGCTACTCACATAAAAACATTACCTTCCACATCTGATCTGAGCACACAAAAGCCTCATGCAACGTCTCCACAGAGGGAATGCAGGCTCAGATCTTTGAAACTGTTGTCAGTCTGCAGATAATGCACTGAGAATCACAAAGGGGTGGGTCACAGGACAGAATATGGCTTCTCTGCAGAATTACAATAAAGCTTCTGATTTTTTTCTGATTTGCAGGTTAATTTTCAGCCAAGAACTTCACTATTAAACACAAATTAAATTTTGCCCACAAACTAGCTAAAAATACTTGTAGTTTCTAGAGGCGAATTATTTGCATAATTCTTAATTATTAAGCTTCACTACTCAAAACCCATCTGTATTTCCTAGGTGAATATAAACCCTAAAAAGCACTATTTTTCATGCAAAATAACAAGTTGTAGAAAGGGTAGGAGACTACTGCCAATCAAGTAGTTTGACGAGACTTCCTTGCATGTGATACTGTAGTGAATAATTTAAAATTAAATGTTTTCCAGTTCCACTGTATCATCTGTACACTATCCATTTAGTTCCTTGTTTTTAGCAGAAGTAGGGCACATTTTCCAAATACCATTTATAAGCAACATACTCTGTTAATTTTATTCCTTACTGGAAAGTACCTTGGTCTATTCACAAATTAATTGGGGAAGTGACATTGTGACCGTTAGTCCCAGCTGGTGCGCCTGACACAAGCAGGAGAGAAAGGATGAATAGGTGGGATTTTGCATTTGGCATTTCAGAATTAGAGGAGGTAATGTTTCCAGTTATATGCACTTAAAAATATTTTCTGAGAAGATATGCTGAACTTAAGCATTAAGCTAAATACCTATAGCCCTACATTATTTCATCAGCTATTTTCCAAGACATCATTCATTCCTTTGCTGAAAGTTTGCTTCTTAGCAGTATTTATCTTATTTGAAAAAATTACAGGTCTATGAAAGAGCTTTATTTCATTACACTGGTTTATACAACTAGTTACTTGCATGTTGAAAGAAGCAGAACTTTTTTGTAATGGCAAGGAGCGCTCATTAGGAAAACACCAAAATTGTACAACTGGAAATAAAAACAAAGCATAAAAGCCTAACATTTCATATAAAATGAGCTTTCAACAGAAGTATGAGAAAAACCACCAAACCTCAAACACCTTGCCATATTAACTTCAACTGGAAAGGCACTGAGAATTGAAGTGTGCAACTCATATCCATACCTGTGAGAGTAACAATCACAGTGAGGACCAAACCTCCAAGGCAGAATATGGCACTGTACAGTCCATTAGGCATTCCCGGTACATATGGCAGTTTTACGTTTTCTTAGGATAAGCTGAAAATGTTAACTAAATATACACATTACATCATATTTCCATGGGGAAAAACAATCCAATTTAGACCATCTGAAGACAAGGAAACAAGGCATAACATACAGGACATTGTTGGCACAAGAAAGTGTTATATCAATACACGCCCTTTTACATTTAATCCAATAGATATATAAAGGAATGGTGGGGGTAGAGGCAAAGGGGCAGGACTAATATCAAATATTCAGTTCTAAGCATGCTAGCGAGGTCTTTGTTTCAAAAACTGAAGCTATCAAAACCAGTTCAGAGGCAAGAAAGCACCTATCAAGACAGTCCAACCCATTTCCAGGCATTCTTCTGGCTGACATGTGCAGACTGAAGGATCTGTCCAGTATAGTTTCCATGCCCAAAGCTGTCTAAAGCTTCCCATTAGCAAATGCTGCCTCCTGGAATTGAGGGACAAAAGTCTTGAAATATGTCCTAGTGAAAAGAACAGAAAATATATAATTAGGAAGGAGTAATTTCAAAAGCATGAATTGAAGCACTTGATGTTTCCCTTATGTGGCTTCACATATGGTACAAAAGGCCCAAAGACAGACAAGGCAACGGAGCAGGAAAATAGTGAAGAGAAGTCAGAATACGTGTAGGAGATAAGCTCTTTATCTGTCTCAGAAACCTTGACACAGTACTGTCACTGCTGATGTCAGCATTTTACATAAAATGCAGCAAATAAATACTAACAACACTGTATGAGCTGTAATTCCTTTTATTAAACTTCAAAATTTATAGGACAATGTTCTTTTTTAAAGTGTGCTATGTGTATTTTGGATCTTAGTCTGTCTTCTTTACAAAGGATCAAGTGACTCATAAATCCAAAAAACGAGCTAATCCTATGTATCAAAAATTGATTTAGAACTGTACCTTTGAGGGTTTTTTTGCTGAGAGACTCAACCATGCAATAAATGTATTTTACATGTCCCATGGATGCTCTTTACTTGCCAGTTATACTAGAAGTTGCTTCATCATTCTGCCTTTGGTTTCTGCCTACTGCATTTTGCACCAAACTTTCACTTTGTTTTTTTTAAAAACCTTTTCTATTTCTGTCACTGGTCTCTATAAATTTCTGCCCTGTTCTCCTCACTGGGAAGAAATCGTAAGTGAGAATAGCTGCAATGTCATTTATTGGATTCTCTGCTGGTTTACCTCCTGAAGCAAACATACACTGATCAGCTTCACAATCATGATGTGTTTCATAACTGCAGTAGAAGCTTTGGCAATCACTGAAAAACAATCATACTTCCTCACACCTAAAAACATTACAAGACTATGAAGAGAACGCTCCTCTCTCTTTGTGAGGTTGTGCCTGGCAAATTAATTAACAAATAGCTGCAGTCAGCTTTTGTGTACAAGCTGTAAACATACATGAGATACTATCCAAAGGTTAAAACAGCAGTGGAAAATAAAAGCATTTCTGGACTGAGGAGCTGATCCCAGAAATGGAAACCAGAAAGAGGACAACCAGTACACACATTTTATAGCATATACAGATTGTGCTCTGTATTTACAGAACACACTCTGGTTTATTGAAGCAAAGTTCAGAAAACAACCCTCATAATCATGCCTGCAAAAGTGATAGCTCATGCTGGCACACACACGTACATAACCCAGCTGAGAAGGTCTGCCTGTCCCCTGATCTCAACAGCTGAGTGCCATTTCTGTATCTGTGTTTTTTCTACCATACCTTTGAAATTGTAGCTTTTATACGTTCTGTTCAATTCTACATATTTTACTAGCTCAAAGAGCACCACCTGCATGTTGTCAATGTCAGGATCTATTCCTTTTACTTGTTCTTGCTTTATCTGTCCTAACATTTAATTATGCTTCTCTGCTTGCTTATTTTAAATAGCTTCTCCCTTCCCCTTTGATAGCTTCTCTGCAGACTCTCTTCCATGCACGTGATCTTAATTGACCTGATAAACGTTACTTAAAACTTCCCTCTTCCAAAACTGTAGAAATTTTTAATCATTAAATGGGACACATTCAGAACTATTTTCCTACATTTTATTTCTTTTCCTTTATAGCATTTCTGTGCTTTGTATTAAACCCACACTTACTGCATTATATGCAGTAATTATATATGCCTTTTCTGTTAACTAGATCCCAGAATGAATGCTTATGATACCACAAACACCCTCCCACACCAACTTTATCTACACCTGCATCCTTTCTTTTCACTGATTCCTGCAGGAGAGCTGGTATCCTTTGCTGCAAAACTGAGTCTAACACCTCCCTACATTCTGATCAGATGTACTGTTTCAAAGAGGATGTTATTTCACTGGTAGTTCATATGAACCTCTTGGTGATGTTCCATACACTACAAAAATTCCTTTAGTGCTTCATCAATTTAAATGTCTACCTTTTTTTCTTTTTATACTTTAAAGTACGTGCTTGAAGTTGCCCTTATCATTTTGGTCTTCTCCAGACTGAAGCAAATGCAGTACCACAAGTGTTCTCAGGTTATGTCCCTCCATTTCTATCCCTCCCCCATACACTTTAAGTATCTCAGATGAAACAAAATCAGAGATAATTATGGTTCATCACACATACACACAAAAAAATAAATTAACACTGCTCCCTTAACCCCCCACACCAAACAAAAAAGGCCCTGATAAGAGATCCAAAAGCCCAGTATACCTCATAGGACTGTATCAGCTACAGCATGCTTAGAAGATTGAGGAGGAAAGATGGGGAAGTAGGAGAAGGTAAGTGAAACTCCTTAATGAACACTGAAATTTTTTTTCTAAATTTTTTCTTTTCATCCGAAGTTTGGGACAAAACCATGTGTTAAAATACCTGAATTTCCTGTGAAATGGAAATTACAACATTTTAATTACAACAATCTCTGCAGATTACCAGTAAGGAGGAAAAGAAGCACCAATCACCTTCTGAGTAAGTTTCATCTATTAATCATCTGACATTAAAGTCAAAGTGCACGTTTCTGCCCAAACAGGACCACGATACAATCTATTACGTCAGAACAGATGACATGAAATAACTTTAAGAGAAATGCAAAATTTTTTGAAGGACAATACTCTGCTATAGACTGCATGGTAAAGGCATCTTTCACATGCAATGCTATTCCTTATACAAAGATTTTAAACGAAGAGACAACTCATGCTCCAGCATCCTGGAGCAAATACAGGCACAGAGAAACGGTGAATATAAACATGGACTTTGGAAAAAGATACATTCCTCATACTCTATTCATATTAACACATTCACATGAATTTACACCCTAAATAACTATGATCCATGCTGTACCACAGGAATTAATACAAAAATAGCAGATTTTTTTTTTCCAGAAACTTTGCCACATGATATTCTCAGGTTATCTCCAAACTGTTTTGAAATTATTACTTTTATATACACTAGATATGCTTTTCAGCTCTGGGTTTTTTTAATAACCGCTCTGGAGAACTGTTATTAAAAAAAAACAACAACAGTAATTTGGGTACCTGTTGAATTACACTGAAGATGAAGAAAGCTTACTTGACCTATGGTCTCTCAGGGCTATGTCAAATGGCAGAAATCAGCTTTTGATCAATGCCTTTTTGCCTTTCTGGGAAAAATGGAGATCCTTCTTTCTCCAGCTTTCATCTACCATGTTCTTGGTGAGTCTGTATCACACTGACCTTACACCAAGCATAAATTCTCCTGTAAGTATAGAGAAACTCATTTGTACAAAGTACACAGATACTCTTTAAGTGAGTACAATCAACACTCATGTAAAGAAACTAAGACACACATTGAGTGTTGCATCCTTCTCACAATGGTTTAGATCTCAGCTTAAACAATGTTTAAAAAGTTGCATTCTTTTCAGCCTAGAGTGGGTGCCAATCTTCATACACTTATGGGCACATCTCTAACTCTTTGCTGAGCTTGTTATAAGACTCCATTGTTTTTTGTCTATTCGTTTTTGTTCCCTCAAATGGTCATTTTCCAAGTTCAAGGTAGTAAGTTATGAGGTTTCTATGGAAATTTTTCTTCATCACTCCAGAAAACAACACATTTTGCTGTAGTTAACCACTATATCTACTTGACATAGTACAATGAATTCCAGGTGCTACGCTCAAGGACATCTGTTGAGAGTAAAGCACTTCTCTTTCCTTCACCTTATTATCCAGTGGAAAGAAAGTCCTGCTATTATTGCAAGTGGTGAGTATCAAAAAGAAGGTAGAATTGGCTCACCTGCTGTTTACATATTTTCCAGTGATATGAAACACTGAGTGTGGCACAAGGTCTCCAGAAGCCCATACATGTTTAAATCCCAGGGTGTGGGTTTGCCGTGCTTAAAACATACTTGACTCAGAATTCACATGCTTTTGTGAAATTTCATTATAATTGTATTGGTTTTTTCCCAGGGTAACTTCGTGCTGGATTTTTTAAATATAGTTGGTAGAAAATCTGCATTGACCACTCAATAATACCTTTTGCCTTCACGTATCTATGCTGAAAATCTGTAAAGATTTTAAATTGTGTAGCTGCAATCTCCCATCAAACAACATTTCCCATATATTTATGGTGAAAGCATTCTAACACCAACACACCTGATTTCTGCTGTTGGTTGTTCTGGACTGGTACTACAGCCAACTATACAATTGTGTTCTAGTTACTGCTGCTGGTGTAACAAAGTTAAAAGGGTTGTTTAGGTGTTTCTATTTCTCTTAAACTCTTCATGTGGTAAATTCAGAGCAGAACATCAAGACTCATATTCTGTGAGGAAAAAAGCATATACAATGTTGTATCAGTGAGATTTCTGCTTTTTATTTCTGGGACAAGGACAATCATCATGGGGTGATGAATCATCTTCCCAAGTCATTCACAAAATATATTCCCCTTAAACTCCTCAGTTTATGATTGCCAGGATTTCCAGCATGCTGATCTCAAATTCGCCCATGCTAGCCCTATTTGCACTCATGTTTTATTTGTTTCAGCTCAAGATGTGGGACTTTCAAGTGTTTTTTCCATCAGGAGATGATTTCAGGAAAATGAAGGGGATGAAATCATCATGATGGTCCACATCAAGAACAGACTAAGCAGTACAGCAACAGTTCTACCACCAGCACAATGTCCTTATTGACAAATTAAAGTCCTTGAGCCACAATCCTCATCTTTTCACAAAGACAGAGACCTTCTCTCACTGCATCAGGCACATGTATTGTGTTCCTTCTCATCTGAAGGCAGGCTCAGGTTACTGCATTTGGATTTTTTTTCCTACTACTGGCTTTGAGAGTAAACTTTATTTTTAAATACTACTCATTATTTCAACATTTTACTTAACTCTTGAAATATTTTAGTAAGTACTGCAACTGTGGTTTAATACTGTAAATATTTGGCTCTAATTATAGACCCTTAGTGTCTTCAAAATCATAGTAACCAGTGTATTCGACAAATATAACCATTTTCTCCTACTCTAGGCAAGGCATACAGGAAAATATGAGTTCTTCAACTTTTTCAAGTTAATAGATCTGACTTGGGCAGGCATTCCTGTAGTCACAGTGATCTCTGAATAGTTCTATCTAATCATTCCAAGTCTTCTGGAGTAAGGTCTGTATGTAGTACCCCATTCTCCTCAGTAGTTCTCTATTGTCTGAATTGTCCAGCAGGTAAACTGAGTTTGTTTGAATAATCCTGGGACTGAGGTAAGGACTGAATTGTATCCTGTCTAGCTCTATGAGATACAACCAAGAATCCCAGCCATTTGTCCCAACTGCTGTCCACTTCTTTGAAAGGAATTGTACCTCCAGGATTTACATCATTTTGCATCCCATCCTTCTCTCCTGCTGTACTCTAGAAGAACTGCTTCAAGACATCTACAAGTTTCTTCAAATCCACTGAATTCTGACAGAAAAACATCTACTCCATAGATGACTGATCTTCATAAATTAGCTAGAACAGCAACGTTCTCCCCTCTTTCAATTAAATTTGGTGAAAGCAGGAATTAAGAAGGGTGTAGGTCAGAGTGAAGGATAGACTGAGGCTTCTTGAGGTTTTTGATCTATTCTTTCCAGACTAATATTATTATGCTGACACTTTGCAATAAAATCTTGTTATATAAACTGTTTCAACACTAGAGCCATATTGGAATTATAAAAGAGCTTCTCCAGGCTTTATCGACGTCACCTGATTATTCACTTTGTGAAGTAGAAAGTATTTTTGCATGGATCACACATACATATGTAAAGTGCCTTTGTATTTTTATGGTCCTGTTGAAACTTGTTCTGACACAGTGAAAACTTGTTTTGAAAATACTGAACACCTACAACAATACCTTCTGGATGCCAGATGAGAGGATTTGTCCTTCCATGACCACATCGGCACATCCAGCTGATTTGGTTCATGTAACCCCTAATAATTCATCTCCTATACAGAAGGTATTTAACATAACTTTCAAACTTTCTAAGATTTCCTGTTTGTTTCTGACAGAGCAAAATCAAAGAAGCCAACATGTCTTTTTTTATAGATATAATTGCTTTCTTTCTGAATTCCTTTTGTCAGGAGCTACCTAATTCAACGTGATTATCGCTAATTAACAGCAGGAACTTAAATTAATAAATTGGCGCATTAATTCCAACAGTGGGTATGTATTTAGGTCATATTCCATATGACTGCTCATTATGTCCTTAACCCGTGCTCATGCTCTCCTCCAGCATCTCTATGCCTTGCACTGAAAAAGGGCTGAATACAGAAGTGTGGAAATCTACTGAAAGCCCATTCTTTTAATAGGCCTCATGCCAACATTTGGGGTGTAGCTTTTTCCTTTTAAACTCAGACACAAGACATTTGAACCTCTTTGCTATTTTTACCATATATAATGCATTAAAAACGTATTTCCATTGGGTGAGCCATGTTGTCTATTTATTCACAGGCACTTCCACAGCGTTCCTCACCAGGCTAAAGATACATGAGCACTCACAGCAAAGCTGAATAAGCCCATTTCCTGCTTTGGGATAACTATGGGGCAACAGGAGAGTAACTCTACAGCAGACATTTTGCAACATCTCTATTAGGAGAAAATGATTGTTATATCATTGTCTCCACATCTAGGATGTTACAAAAACTGAAGCACTCTAACTTTTGATTGCCTGGCTGGAACTGGGCTGCAGCAGGCAGGCCCACAACAGGGCCAGGTGCCAAGTGGCAAAGGCTCAGGAGCTAATGAAAATCAGGACTATTACGGAATGCACAAGGCACTCAGGAGACATTTCTAAACCACCATTCAAATCTGAACATCACAAAAATTTATCCAAGCACAGCAGCGGAATGAAATAGGTACCTTCCAGGATTTCTTTCTCACTTCAAATGTACATAATGATACTTGGCATGTATTCATGTTTCTAAACTAAGCTTCTTGATGGTATGCTCTTTGGGATGTGGTTTATAATTTCCTTACTAGGCAGCTTTATCTATAGCAAATATTTTGCTTTTATGTGAAACACAATGTCTACACAGTTCTCCATTTTATACATCTCCAGAACTGGTGATGCCAAGCAAACATCTGAAGTGTTTATACAACAGCAAGACAATAGTTCTTAAATTACTGCTACTGTAACTGGCTAAACACACAAATGTACAAAGGAGTCAGTGCACAATGCCATTATGCTGCTAGCAACTTTTTTCCTGAGTGCCAAAAAAAAAAAAAAAAGCATCATAATCCCTCTTCTTCTTCTAATATTTCTCTCTCTACCTCCTTTTATTGTGAATTACTGACAAGGAGATTATTGGAATATCTCTGTCTTCTTATGCCTATTTCCACCTGCTAGTCCATGCAAGATAATGAATGTGCAGCCAGGCTGATAGACAGAACAGTAATCAAGCATCAAGAGACCCGGAGGTTTGAAGTGGGCAGCCATCGAAATGCAAATTTTTAAGAAATACAGTTGTTTGCAGCTCAGTTTTTAATATTGCACAACAGAAACTTGTCTCCAAAATCACCAACAAACCAAAACATGCTACCAAAACCGTAACAGGAAATAGAAGTGGCAGAACTAGGGAAACCAAGTACATATCAGAAGTTTAAACATTAAAATTCATTCATGTCCCAAAGCTGTTTTCTGTATTTTACTAACATTATCTTTTCCCCCCAGAAGTTCTTTTTTGGAGTTACTGCCATTTCTGATTCAAGTTACACAGAAAGGTACAAGAAATGGATATATTTAGATATGTTTTTCAACAGTTTTCTGATTGCAGAATTAACAGGTAGCTTTAACCCATATGAAGCAAACAGAAATAAAAATTAAATTTTCATTTTGTTATACATTTGCACCTGTTTCAAAAACCTATGGTATCAATTGATTTTATAAATAAAGTGACAAATTCAACATTTGTCTGCTGTAAAAACTAAGATAACTTTGCTGCCCAACTTACCATAAAGCAAAATGGATTTTGACAATCTGTTCAAAGCACGAAACAACCATAAATATAACAACCTGACTAAAAGCAAAATATAAAAGAAGGGAGTTCTACAGAACTGCTGTGGAGCCAGGATTTCAGATCATTATGTAGGCTGGCAATTAATGTTTATTTTAAAGCAGCAGCATAAGTAGGGTCATCACTTTGTAAAATATGCTAATTTTTGTTCCAAGAATGTACGTGCTCCCAAATACATGGACCTTTACTGACAATAACAGATAAAACTACAGCTACTAGACATAATCAGTTCATATAGACCAAGGCCAGTAACTATGAAAGCAACTTTCAAAAATCATCTGGAAATCAAGATTCTGGTATTTAATGTCTCACAGATTTCTGATAGAGATATTTAAAAATTTCCAAAGGTGTATTGCACAGACACAGTGAATCTAAGTGTTCCAAAGCACACATAGAAAAATGAACCTCTCATTTTAAAACAGTTTCATCAATGCTTGCCACTCAGTTCAAGAGATAAAACACTTCACTTCCTTCACCTTCTCCACAATGTACATAAATAGATGTACTTCAGTCGGATGAAGGTTTGTGGTCTTAGATCATAGCAAATTTTGCTTCTGCTTTCTTCCATTTTCCCCACAGGGTAGTAGGTGTCTTTGAAGGGTGCATTGGAATATCTCTGTCACAGCATGGTCACTCTGTTTCCTTATCAGTGGATCATGTGAATGATATTCCAAGGCCATCATGGAAAAACTCAATCTTCATAGAGTCTTTTTAAATACAGTGTTAATTTGCAGGAAATTTCCAGTCCTGTGAGCTACAGCAGGACAAGTCTGCTCTATTTTTCCTAGCTGCTGAAGTGCCATAGCCATATTTTCCCACTCCAGGTAAAGATTAACTTCTTAAAGAGATAGTGTTTATTGCAGACACATATTACTTCCTCTTATCAGGCTACGTAAATGCACGATGAGCTCTGCTGTTGAAGAGCAGTTATTTAATAAACTTTTTACTAGATTTGAAGGAGAGAGTCAATGCAAGACAAGATGCAACTAGGAACTTCTTCAAAGTATAAAAGGCAAGGTAAAGAATGTGTGAAAGTAGCGATGATATGAGTAGTAAGAGAAAGCAGAAAAGACTGAGCAAGAATACATTCAGGAGCAAAGCTTGTAAGGAAAGACAAATGTAGAGATTCGAGAAGAGAGGAGCTCACAGTAGTAATAATGGAATTTGGATGATCTTTAAGAGATTATTGAATCCCATAATTGTAGTTCAGAGGAAGACATGAAGAGTTACACCACAGATGCATCCATAACGAGTCTGACAACCAGCATCCCTGAAAACAGTTTGCTTGCAGGTGAAAGTACTGATTTCATCATGCCATCCGCTTTACTTTGCCAGATTGCTTATCAACAGGGGCCGAAGGCAACATACCAAACCATAAAAGAAACCTCCTTGGATATTCATTAGGACAAACCAGACAGAAGGAAACAGATGAGATGCCACACATCTGTGATTATATAAAACATATTAAAGCAGTTGTCTCTCTTTGCTATTCAAAAGATATATATTTGCTATTAGAAGTAAAAGTAAATGCTCAAAATGTTGGAGACCCACCCAAAGGGGACAACCAGACAGAAATAAACTAACCTGTTAATACTAACAGGTAAAAGCAGAATAAAACAAGTACAAAATTTGAGAACAAATTAGCTGTGGCCCTCGAAATAAACACTTATCAAACAGTACAAAATGTGGTGAAAAAGTAAAAAGAATGCTCAGAAGAAACAAAGTTACAAAGAATAAATGAAATGGAGGTGCTTAAAGAGGCTGCCATACCAGAATCCGGCTTTCCGAGAGATGTATCAAAAGATTCAACTCATGCAGAAATATCAGCCGAAAAGGTAATGAACAAATGAACAAAACACAACCAAATCAGCAGCCCCAGATTACAATCACACTCAAGTTCTAGAGAAACTCAAGTGTGAGAAAGTTAAACTCTTAAATAGCTTGTAACCTCCTGCTTAAAACAGCTTGGTGGCAGAGAAGTGTGGCGTCAATTAAAAAAAGGTCTGGAGGTCTGGGAGGATGGAAGAAGCTATGACTCAATGAATCTCATGTATAAATCTTAAAAACTGGTAGAGACTGTAAATAGAAATTATTATAAAAATTCATAAATAGGCCAAAATTAGTGGACTTGAGTAAATATGATACACTGAGTAGGAGCCAAACTTGCGTTTCTCAAGTCTCCTATTTTCTTGAAGTATCAAAACCACATGGACAAGAAAAATTCAAGTGCCACACACTGCTCAATTTACCCACAGGTATTTGGGAAAGTTTTTCAAGGGCATAAAACCCCCTGAATTACCACAGAAGGACAAAAGATCAGTGACTGGATAAACAGCAGGCCAAGATACAAAGAAAAGGACAGGAACAAATGATGAATACCATTGGGGTGAAGTCACCTGAGAAGTGCACAGAAATGGGATTCTGACCTGTGTTGGTCATATTCCTACATGATATGCAAAAGTGAGCAAAGGAAGATGGAAAGGTTTGTTAATGCTAACAATTTAGTCAGGGAAGGAAAAATAAGGCACAATTATGAGGAACTGCAGACAGTTCTTACAGTACTAGGAGACTGGGAGATAACATACCAGGTAAAAAGTCAATATTATGTCAATATATGTGAGGAAAAAGACATAATTTTACTACTACAAAAAACACAGACTGGAAAACAGATAGAAAGAAGATGTTGGTGCTAAAATGACACTGTAACTAGCCTTCATCTGTATGCAAAAAACCAAAACAGATGTTTTTAGAAGCAGAATAAAGAGTAAATCAGACAATATCACCACATCACCATATAAATGCACAGGGAATGCATCATGAGTAACAGGCAGCTCCCTGACCCAGAAGGAGAATCACAGAAACAGTAAAGGGAGAAAGAAGCGGGACAAGGGTGATCAGAAAGATGGAGAGGTTCTGGAGAAGGAAGGAGTGAGCAGAGCAAGAGAAAAGGTGACAAAAGAGACAGAAGAGGTTGATAAAGGTTATAGAGGGGATCAGCAGATTAACTATTTGCTGCCTCTCTTCATGCAAGAGGTAAAGGGTAACAACTTGAGCTAGGAGGAGGCAGGAATGCAAAAAGCCAACAGAGTTTGTTATTCACATCACTCCTGTGTGATCCCTTGCCACAGAATTATATGATGTTATGATGTCGGTTCAAAAAGCAAGCAAATAGAAGGAAAGCCAGGTAAGATTACTTAAGAGGAATGTACCAGTACTGGATAAAGAAATCCTTGAGGATGGTAGAACATACAATGGAAATATGACTACATGCTCTCCCTTGCTTTTCTACAGTTATCCACTATTATTTATTGATACAGACATGATAGCGGGCTAAATGAATGCAGAGTTTTACCTTGCTTAATGGAACAATTGCTAGTATTACTCAAAAGACAAGGCTGTGGAGCTCACTTTCTATTTTTATTTAGCTGCTTATTTTGTAACTGATCAAGCAACAGTATTTATCTGGGCTATTAAATCTCAGCTCCTTCCAAACCCCTGTATTTCTCTCTGACCTCTTCTCTCGAGAAAGGGAGGACTATTTTTGCGTAAGTTCCCAACTGTAATTTCATGCTCTAATATAGAAACTAGCAGCTTTCATAAATGTATAATGGAGTTCTCTAATAAAATCAGGCAGTGACTGTGTTTCACAGTATTTCTAGAATGCCACTTAATCCCAGTTATCCAAGAACCACCTACATTAAATTCTAACCTTTCATTCCTACAAAGCAGTTGTCTTCCAGCAAAGTGCTATTATATTCCACTTATACCATGCCAACTTCTCCAATCTCTTTTGTGCATTTCTCTTGTCAATACATGAGAATACTTTTTCACAGAATGAATATTTACTATATATCAAAATGCACATATGTACAGTTCACACATACACAGAGTATCTATACAAAATCACAGAAAAACGAATTGCCGAACAGATTTTATTTCTGTGCACTTCCTATAGCACCTATACTCCTCATCTTTAAATAGTTGTTTTTCTTTCCTACAGTCAAAGCTTTAATGAGAAGTGACCAGAAACAAATACCCAGGCCCTTCTGTCTTGGCTGAAATCCACATAATGCATGACAGCACTGAAGATCCCTGGCAGGCACCTGTCAGAAACTAACATACCATAACTTAAGAGTCAGACTTAATTATTCAGGGAGACATTTAAAGAAAACTACATGAAAAATATGACTCAAAAAGTGCAACTATCATGTATATGTGCTATATTCTGTACTGCAGAAACCTATGTAAAGATAAAGGAATGTACTGGGAAAATTCTAATTAAAAGTCCTATCTACTACCTGCTGTATCTTACAGTCAAAATAATTTTGTTATGAAGTTTTGCTGGTATTTCAACTACAGAACACACTACAAGGACACGTGCAATCCCTAAGTATTTTGACAAAACGTAGCTTTTTCCATTTTCCTTTCTACTGTTCCCATATAATTCTGATCAGCTGACACTCCCACAGAAAATCACTTTTGATTTAATGGTCTATAAAATCAAATAAACGTCTTCGTAAGCTTCACACGTCTGGGTTGCCACATCTCTCCTCGTTAAGCCTGTCACAGTGCATTGCCTCTTTTCTGTTCTGAAGAGCGGCCCACCAGCGGCAACAAAATGTCAGCTTTACTGGATTTCAGGCAAGGAAATCACTTCAGTTTCTGATATAAAACTATCAAAAACCAGAGCTAAACGAGTGACCCAGCTCACCACCTCAGCCTTTAGTTGTACCTATGCTGGTGTTCTTCAGAAAGAATCCTCTGAGCCTTGCAAATGCCTGAACGCATGCACACACACCTAGAGAAGAATGATGTCCCTAGGTTTTATACTACTGTGCCTTACATTTTTATGGATTTCATTTTAAGTTTAAGATAGCATGCAACAGCAACAAAGACAGTCATGCAAGAAGCTTTGTGAGGTGAGTATATGTAATGCAAATAAGTTATATTTGGAAAAATGCTCTTTAACGATGACTAATGTCCATGAAAATCACATAATACAGGCAAATACAACTTGATACTTTTACAAATAAGCAAAAAAACCCTTAAATACAACCCAAAGAATAAAAAAAATTACTACCTTAATTACACATATCAAGAAGAGAAGATATAAAAAAGGTGCAATATTTACATATAAATTTTATAGTGAGATTCGTGGTAGCGCAGCTGGAACTCAGAAGTCTCGTGAAAATTGTGAAAATTGTTATTTTTAAAGAATTTGAAATATAGTGATAGATATTCTGCCTAAACTGTGAAAGAATCCTGAATATTAATAAACAATGCAGAACAATACTAGTTGAAGCTGGTAAATGTCAAAATAACAACAAAATCATTAGGGCACACAAAATTTACTGAATAGAACAGCAAGTCTTTGACGTACTAAAACTATGTCCAAACAGCAACACAGCTTTCCCTTTTTCTTTTCAAATATCCTTTTATTAGACTAAGAAAAGCATTATTTTAATCTGTAAATGTAATCATAGAATCACAGAACTGTTAAGGTTGGAAAAGACCTATAAGTTCATCGAGTCCAACCATTAACCCATCACTGCCAAGCCCACCACTAAACCATGCCCCTAAGAGCCATATCCACACACCTTTGAAATACCTATAGGGGTGGTGACTACATTACGTCTCTGGGCAGCCTGGCTTGACAACCCTTTTGGGGAAGAAATTTTTCTTAATATCCAAACTAGACCTCTCCTGGTACAACTTGTGACCATTTCCTCTTGTCCTATCACCTGTTATCTTGGAAAAGAGGCCGACCCCCACCTGGTTACATCCCCCTTTCAGGCAGCTATGGAGAGTGGTAAGGTCACCCTTGAGCCTCCTCTTCTCCAGACTGGACACCCCAGCTCCCTCAGCTGCTCCTCATAGCACTTGTACTCCAGACCCTTCACCAGCTCCACTGCCCTCCTCTACACATGCTCCAGCACCTCAAGGTCGTTCTTGTACTGGGAGCCTCAGTTATACACATCATCTAATTTGCTGATTCTTAAGGAAAAGGTATCTCTGAGGCTGAAAATGCTATGGCCCAGTTCACCAGCCTGACACTTTCCAACCATGGCAAACCAAAGCTGCAGCTGTAGCTTGCACAAGATGCATCTGCATATAATCTGAAGATGCACTTGACCACATGGCAGAGCAACAGCCAATATAAAGTTGAGAGCACTTGAGCCCTTTGAAGCTTTCACCCTCTGAATGCCCTAAGGAATATATAAAATTTACACCACATTCAGGAAACGCTGATGAATGGTCAGGGATAACACTGTCATTCAGAAATCTGTTTTGTCGGCCAACTTGGAAAAAAAAGGGAATACGAACCCTTGGAACAACTTCTTATTGTGATACCAGTTTTCCATGCTCCTGCTATTTTTAATGATGAGTAGGTGGATTTATGTAGGATTAAAGAGTAAACTGAGTTTCAACTTGCTCTCCCCTGAAGTATAATCTAAGTCTACAGAGCAGCATTAGGTTGGACAGAAATTGGGCCAGAGTGCATCCAAGAACTGAATTTCATTTGTATAAACAAACATGCTTTATTTACAGTATTCCTTCATAAAATCCCAGGCTTCAAGTCTGCACATTCTTTAAAGACTCCATTTATGTACACTTGAATGCCTATTTAAGCAAAAAGACAAGAAAGCTTTCCCATGGAAACTGCACAGAGATGTTTTACTTCACACGTACACCACAAACAAGGCTGCTAACTTTCCATAATTTACTGTATTTTCTTAGGTTTGCCATTGTATTTTAGGACCAAAACTTTTGGAGAAGCTGCTTACGCAGGAGGCCACAGACATATAAATAAATGACCTACAAGAGGCAAAGCCTGAGATACCAACTGAGAGGAAATGGCATCTCAGCAGCTTGTAAGAAAATTTTACTGTTGTTGGTTTCCCTGTTTCTAGCTGGAGGAACAGGTTAAAATTTTGTGTTAGCTGAGAAACAAGCAATCTGGAGGTAATTGAAATCACATTATTAAATCAGGACTTGATTCATCCTTCAGAATTAAGGCCAGAGGGCAACCCCTGGGGTAAGACAATAGCAAGCTTCAGTTAACAGATGCAATCTCTCAGTGAGGAATCTAAGTCAGTGGTCTGCAGTGGAGCCCAGTGATTCTAAAATCTGCCTAAGTGGACACAGAAAAGAGGCTTGACTTCATGGACTTTATCAGACAGGTATAAATTGGTCCAATAACTTCAGCAAGAACATGGGCAGTTTTCCTCTCTGAATAAAAAATATCCAGCTAAACTGATACTTTGATATGAGAATTTGCCTTTTAGATTTAGGTGATATTTCTCTAGGTGTGAATGCATACAATCTACTTTTACATGTATGCATTTTAGGGAACTGATTTTGCTCCTGCCTATAGTTACTACTGATTGTCTCAAGCCTACAGCAAAGGGTTAAGTCTTAACTTCAAAAGAGATGCCTATTTCTGCTGGGGGCCACAGAGATAAGCAAGGATACCAAGACTTTCAAGTTTAGTCCCTGCACTGAAGGAACTGGATGGGCTCACCTGTTTGAAAAAAAAAAATCAACAACCCACACCAAAACAACCTTGGGAGAAGCTGGGCACAGAATCAAAGTCGCTTTGGAATGAACTTATGACAGCTCTGCCCATGAATAAACAGGCTGTGTTGAGTTGCTGAAAACAGAGGCAGGGCTTGCCAAAATTAAGGATGAGGAAATCTGTGACTGATACCATTTCAAACTTGATGATGCTTCTACAGTTGGTGCAAGAGCAAATAAAAGCTATCCCTGATGGTGCCTTTAGCCTCAGTGAGGAAAATAGTGTACACTATCCCTGAAGTCTGAGAAGAAGGATGGAGAACTTGGTCAGATACTGGAATATCAAGTGGGAGATCTGCAGCCCTAGAGCAATGGCCAGGAAGATAAACAGAGATGTTTTGTCTTGAAGAATGCTCAGCACTTGGGAGAGACCACTATGCAAAGAGGGAAAAAGACTATATATAAGCAAAACCTAATTGACGGTATTTAGAAACACAAACAAGTTGTCTCTGATTTAACCAGGGCTAAATTTACTTCAGCAGAGCAGAATGACACTGTTTCTAGAGGATAAATCATGTATTCTTTTTTTCTGTTTTTATTTGGAAGGTTTCATGTGTTGTTTGGACTAATACGTCTCATTAGAATGCTTTCTTACATATTGACATATATTCCCATATACTTGGTCCATAACATGTCTGTGGTAAAAATAAAGGAGAATAAGAAGTTATTTGGTTATGTAGAAACACACTAACCCATTCTAAGAAGCCCTAGCAAATATTTTAAACACTGTTTACATAAGATGCTCAATTGTGTTAAAAATCTTCCTTAAAATATGCTCACATGTATCATAACATCATACTTTTCTTGATACAGATTTATTTATGGTACCTACTCAGGAATCACTAGCTGTTCCTGCAAGCGAAGCGCTTTTAACTGGAGCAGTTTCTGTCCCTTTGCAGCTCAGTGATTGCTATTTCAGACATCTCAGCACACTGTCTTCCCCCGCTTCTCATCATCCCTCTCATATTACGTATCCAGTGTAAAACTCAAATGCAGAGGCTCACACGTAAGAGTGAATAACCTCACCAAACGCACATGTGATAGTAAGTGTACACATTTAGTGCTTTTAAAGAGAACTGTTATAACACTTCTGAATTTTAAGTGCAGAGCAGTGAAGTCCATTTGTATACAGTCACTCATAAGTGAATGCACTTAGCAGACAGCACATAGGTACTAGTAAGCTTTCAGCTACAGAAGAAATCCACTTTATAGTATGGTCATGAAAAAAGCCACAGTAATGCTTCCAGTTACTGTTCTTATTTTTCTTTTTTTTTAATAAACAAAATGCACATATCCTGCTAGAGAAAAGAAGGAAATCCATACACACAAAAAAATCATAGTTGATAAAGAAATGGTGCTCCTATAAACAGTATGGTGGCAAAATCAAATACTACCAAAAAATTGTTATTTCAATGCATATTAAAATCCCAAATCAAATGTTACTTGATGTTTTGCATAGAATTTAAATTAGTATAAAAATCTACAAATCCATCAGTCAATTGTTGTTTGCTTCCATCATTTCCAAATTACAGTCTCTGACCATGCCACTCATTTGATTTACTCAGCTTGAACAATTTTTGTTTCAACTCTTCTTTATGCATGTTTGCTGATTTAATTTAAGCTTCTGACTGTCATTCAAAATGTTCATCCCAATATGCCTTGTGACTTGTGCAGTTTGACGCTTTTACATGCTGAACAACTGATAATCAGCCTGCGTAAATCTCTCGCTGTTCTAACATTTTCACACTTTGCAAAACCAAAACACTGCAGCAAGCCTGTTGCCTGTATTTCCCCATTCAGGTAAAATCTGTTCTGCTTCATGAGAAGACAGGGACAATATCTAGCTTTGGGAACAGCACTGCCTATGGCAGCTTGCCCTTGCAACAGAACCTCTCTGTGAGGCTGCCCTGTCTGTCATCATTATGGAAAGGGAAACACAGACTGAAGTGATCTCTCCTCAGCCCAAAATAAGGCCTTGCAGAAAAAATGCAGAAGAAGCTGTTTCCATCCAACAAAAAAGCAATAAAGCAAGAGATATTCAGATTTTCAGATAACTTTCTCAAGATCTGATAGGGTTGCCTCCTATGCTGGAATGGTGGTTTGCTTTACCTCCTCCTGTTCTTCCATGCCTTTTCATTACAGCATAATTCCAGATCTTTCAGGTTTTTCTTCCTTGCTCTCTCCATCTCACATGCTTCCCTTCAGGGTCCCCTCAATAGCCACACAACCCCAGGGAGTTACCTTGACTGACTGCTACCATGCAGATTACTCCTGCTGGGGGCTATCTTGTCTACTTAGACTGGAAGTTCTCTGGAGCAGCGACTGTCACCACTCTGTGCCACACAAAGCCCAGCAGAAAGAGCCTTCTTTTGTTCAGTCCTCTGGCACTAATGTAATAAGCATGATTAGTAAGTACCTGTCTACAGTCATCTACAGGAACGCCAGGACTATATGAGAACAAGAACAGGTTCAGCTTTTGAAACGCTGAAAATGTACAGTTATATCCATGAAATTTCTACCCACCAAAGACCATGAAACAAATGGAATGCTTAGTAGGAAACAGCAATCTGACTTACTTTGCTCTCTTGGCCATTTCATTGCCATCCCATCGGGGGCTGTATGGGTAATTCTTCTGGGCCTGAGAGTACAGCTGGCCACTGTTAGTGAAGTGGTAGACGGACTGAAATGTCAGGGTTGGTTGGTCTCGAGGAAAGTACAGGGGTAGGTCAACTGCAATTCAAAAAGAAAAAAAGAGTTATAAAAATATACCAATGTATTTTTTCCTTTTTTCTTATTGGGAGTATATCAGACCATTATATTGTTTTAAAGGTGTCAGAAAAGGAGAAACTGATGGTTATTTCTAAAACATTCTTCTGCATTTCTTATAAGTAATGATTCTAGCCTATTGCTGTATGGGACACTTTGCTTTACCAACACACTTTTGTAAAGTACATGATTTTTAAAAAGTTTAGCTAGTGTATTGCTATGTTTATCATAAAATCTCTACCAGGATTATTTAGTTGTTTTTTTTTAAATTACTTTTATAATGAAATCTTCCCTTTCAAAAATCCACAAAATACAGTCTGTTATGCTTTCCATTAAAAAACCCGATTTATGTTTATCTGCTTTAATCAATATATTTTAGTGTCCTCATGGACATCAAAAGCATTATCATCATCATCATTTTACAGCTGTCTGTGTCCTAAAGTGGTCAAATGATTTGATATGGAATGTAGAAAGATTCAGTCATATGAGCTGGAAAAGATTTCAACTTGCTGTCACCCGCTAGACAAGAAAACACCCACAAAACTAAAAACACACTGCAAAGTCATTAATACCCAAAATATCCCACTAAAAATAAAAATCAGAACTTCTTAGTTCCCTTTGTGTATCACTGTCTCATGATCAGCTAGGTCTGGTGAACAATAGAACAGCCTACAACAGTTAGAAACTGTATGTTTTCATGGTCAGAACTAGTTTTTAACTTAACTTTTTCAGTGTTAGAATTACAGTTTGCATTTTCTTGGTCTACTTCTTTCAGGAGACTTCAGAAATCTGTAGTTAAACTAAGTTATGACAACAGACTTGAATTACTAATATTAAAATCTAATCTAACACCCAAATTAACGGAAGAATGTTAATTTCTTTTAAAGGTGTAGGCTTCATTTATAAAGCACCTAAAACCATACCTTTTTGCTATCCTCCAAATCACATTTTTAAAATTCTGCACAGTGAAAGAAAAATGCATCGGAATTGTACTTTAAATACTTCCAGAGATTCCAGCACTTCCTATGAAGTCTCTGCTAACAGACTGAGGAATCTCTGTAAAACAGGTTTTATTTTCCAAATTCCATGCTATCATCCTGCTAGTTCCCTCATTTTTCAGTTTATCTAGTCACATCTAAATACTCAGATGTGCATCAGCTACACTGTATCTCCCTTTTCTCTAAACTAGCCTCCAAGCTCTAGGAGGAAAAGCATTTGTAGCCATGAAGCACACTAAACCAAATGTGCTATTCCAGCCATAGTCACAAAATACAACAAATCCTCCTGTGGAGGACAGCGCTTGCTCAGTTCATGACCCAGTGTCTGAGCCACACGTGACAACTCCCAGAGTCTGGGTGACTCAGCCCACACAGCAGCTTCCAACAGATATTTAAGTAGTTATGACATGGGCAGAGTTCTGCTAATTTGAGGGCAGATCACTGCTTTAACAAAGGTTAGATTCAAAGATTGCTCTGTCGAATTCCTCTTTATAATGTGATTACTAAATAACAATCCTGAAAAACATTGGTGTAACTTGGCCATTTACCAGCAAGCAAACTGTCTCCTCCCCTCACAAATGGTGTGCACACCTTGGTCTCAGAAGGACCCCACCATAGAAAAGGGTAAAGAAACAAGAAGACTGATTCTCTATTTTAATCTTATAAATATACTACTTCAGCTCTGAGTGCTTAAACTGTTTCTCTAGTGTATCTTATCCATTCTTAAGTACCAACTCCTTAAGAGAAATCAAGTCTGTGTATTTCGTATTTTATCACCATGTGAGAGGAATAACAAACTTAAGCAAAGCATTCAAATAATAGTTTAGTCCTTGTACTCAACTTTTTAGGTGAGAATTTTTAATTTCCATTAACTTTCTCTTCAAAACTGCCATCTACATAACACATGTAAGCAGCAACAGTTTTTTTCCCTGTTATCTAGACCTAAAAGTGGGCTCTCAGGACAAAGTACCTAGCACTAAAAATGCTGTTTAAAATGGATAATCAAGTCAGTGCTCTCACTACAGTGACACCTGCATTTGTTATGAGAAGGTACCACCAAAATATATTCTATTAACCAAAATCTGTATAGAAATTTTCACGAATTGCCTACATTATAAACTGACCACATAAATCAGATAATCAGACTAGATTCAAAATTGTGCATCCCACATCTACACAACAGCAGTATAACCCTGAACTGCAAGTAGAGTTTTGAAAATTTTAAACCGCCTTTGATTTATAATAATACCCTTCACCTGAAATTGCCAAACTTCCAGTTTTCTAACCCAAATGTTTCCTTAATACAAGGTGTGGACGAATCCAGAGCAAGTAAAAAAACCTGTCCCTAATTCTGGAACACAACCACACCTAAAAGGCCAGTAAACAGGAAATAGCCTTGAGTTTAAAGTGTTATACATATCTCAAGGTAGCCAGCTATTATTTCAGCAATAGGAAAGGAAGGCAAGAACTTGCTTCCGTCCCAGTAGATGCCCGTGCATTGACACTGTTACTGCATGGAATGAAAAAAATAAGCAAATACCACTGGTAATTAATGCTGGCAAAGTGTGTTGGACATGAAAGGTCAAATTCTGCTCATGATCACACATGGCTTGCTAAAGAAAATTTTTCTTTTTACCTGGTCATGTGTAGGCAGTCTGACTCTCAATCTGTACATTAATACAAAATCAGATCTGCCTTCATGCAATATCTAAGGTGACAAAGGTGTTACTGTAATTACATGCAAGACAACATTCACACTTTGCCATGAAAAATGCATCACAGTTAAGAACAACACATCAGTTTTGTAAATTAACACCTGAACTAGGCAAACTGTAAAAGCCTGGGTTGGTTTGGCATGCTAGTTACCTAAGAACTACGAAAACGTATTCATGTTGAATACAAGTACTATTTCCAAATAACAGCTGACTCACAAAGTACCCTGGTGATATGTCTGCAGAAAATAAGCAGATGACTCATGTCTGTAAATTCCTGAAAGTACCAATAGACCCCTTGCTTAGTCATCTTTTGCTTGGATGCTGGGTTCACGAGCTCTGTAAACTATAATGAGAGATCTAGCTCTTAGTAGGACTCTCTCTCCCTTTTTTCCTCTCTTCTAAACAGTGCAAATTATCTCCCTAAAAATAACTTCATCTGCGTAAGTGAGTCACTTCAACTAGCAAGCTTATACAAGTTATGCAGTTAAGCAGTAATATTTGGTTATGAGGGTAAAAATGCTGCTGTCAAACTCAAGATTCAAAATGAAAATTATGTCAGAGGAAGTCCCATTTACCCCTTCTCTCGCAGAAATAGAAACATTTCCTTTGGAAAATTTAAACAATTAGCTCATTCAGGAAAGTAAAGCTTTCTAATTTAGTTCCATGCTTGAAGTAATTTAAATCTGATGACTTCTTACTTTGGCTCTCCTAAGCATCACACTGTTAATGTAAGAGGAACTCAAAGAAGCAGACTGGAGAAAGAATCCAGTAAAACACTGCTTTCTCCTACATTACAATTTACAGATCATTTTTTAGACAGTCATAGTGTGGGGAAAATCATGTCTTTATGCAAGCTCTACATGAGCAGAACTTGGAGGGCTGTTTATGGGTAATTAAGCATTGAGTAAATTCTTCACTGATTGAACCCTAATTTTCCCACACAGTTCATAAGAAAGCAAAAGAAAAAGGACTTGCTTGTTGAGAATGAGTCATGTTGTAAAGAAACTTAATTACAGTTTATAAATAGTTGAAGTTGCTCTCTTTTTGAAACATAAGAAACTATCTAGAAGTAACACACAAATTTGCTTCTCTTGACTTAGTATTTAATGCATACATATATTCAAAACATAGTTATCTTAAAGCCAAAATCTTGGTTTATTAATAACTAACAAACTGTGCAATGCATCTGTAAGGTTGAAGTGTTCATTTTTAAAAAAATCCAGCAATCTGCAGCCTGCAACAGGTTACCTAGTTTGTTAAGCTTACGTCAACAACCACAGAGTTGATTTTGACTGTCCTATTAACTTTAAAATAGTATCTTTAGCATCTAATTTTACAACTTGTTCAACAGGATATGAAATGTGGAAGGAATGTCTCAGAAAACGAATGTACCAGTGCTGCTACAGGTTTTCTGAATGAAAAATGCTCAGAAGAAAGGGCAGGTTTACCACAGTGCCCTCCTTTCCACGTTTAAGCACTGGAGAAAAGAGATGGGAAAACAAAATCATGCTTGAAATGCATGGTGACCATTAATATATTTCAAAGCGCTCTAGACGGTAACATTTAAAAAATTTTCCATATACTGTTCCTCTGTTCTAGGGAAAAGGTTTATTTATCCTTTGTATGGCACTGGATAAATCTAGATATTTGTTTTCACAAAAGCCAACATTTACTCACTGAATTCATAATTTTAATCCTTGGATGCTACCATACTGGTTATCTTACTAACCTTTGGGATGCTTGATTCTGCTGCAGTTTATTGCACCTGAAATTTGTTTTGCACTCATGAACACTGGGTGATCTGGATATTTCATTGTTGAGATTTCTGCTTTGACAAGACTTCATGGCCTGCACAACCTTAGTTCAATCTGTACTTGCTTTATGGAGCAGCCTTCAAACAGAAGATAATACAATATTGTTCCCAGTTCTAAATGGTCCTAGGCTGCACAGAGCTGGCCAAAGGAGACACTGTTCTGGCTTCTCCCATCTGAGAGACCCTCTCCCTCTGCATTTATTTACTGCACAACACTGAAGTCTTCCTCCAATTAAATGTGTTCATTTCTGCATGAGCTTTTCAATGTGATGATTCTAATCATTGTAAGAATGACATCAGATACATAAAATATTTGAAAAATCGTTTCACAGCCTATTCATGAGTTGAGAGGTTCTTTGGGAATTCCCTATCAGGAATGAAGGAATAAGGAAAGAACAGTCAATTTGCCTACTGATGCTAACTGCCAGCCTGTGAGATGCAATTCTTCTGAGACTTACTATTAGGCAATACTTGATATAGCCAAACAAGTCCTTCCAATGCTGACTGCCATAGTATATACTTCAGAATCAATGATTACTGGACATGTGAGAGGTTTTGTTTAAATTATTTCACCAGAAAACCAAGAAAGATATGCCAAACTCAAATCTCAAGAGAACACTGAAGAATCTTAGCCTGATACTAGCCATTCTCTTCCCAAAATTCCCTGACTCACTCCTTACTTATCATCCAGCTTTGGCGAGAGACTGCCTCTGCACTCAAGTACTTCTGAAGAAGTAAGTAATGGAAACAGGAAACACATATTCCAGGCTCCAAACTGCATTTCTGTCTCTTATTAGTACATATTCATCATCTTTTTGGCTCTTCTTTTTTTGGTTCACTGAATTTCACATTCTCCCTGCCTTACATGCAGTTGAGCTCACACTGCCGGGAAAAACAGTGGATTTGAATGCATGGCCTCAAACTGAAAAGTTCCTTGAACTCAGAGCTCTGTAGTTTTCTTGTGATGACATGGATGAGACCCATGTGAATTTACAGGGCAACTTGATATCTATATAATACATATACCATATTACACAGTACAAGTTACACATCTCTCAAGCCCTATTTTACAAAAAAAATTCTACTAGATTTTTTTGACATGATTTCTATGAGAAAGCTGATTCAGACAGCTTGTATAATGGGTGAAAAATCTTTACCTAACTTCAAGGAAAGAGCTTTCTTCACTTTTTACATAAAAATCCCAGTGCAGAAGGCTTTTCAGGAATCATACTGATCATAGTGCCTATGGAGAAACCTGAATAGATTTAGCCACAAGCATTTTGGGGGCTGTAGTGTCTAGCACAAAGCTCCTCAGGGCAGGATTTCAGGCTACTTTGCCTAGTGAGTCTTTCCTGGACTCGTGTATGCTGAAGGCCTTTGGCCTACATTCTACTGGCAAAAAATGAAAGGGGGAACTTGGCTTGAAATACACAAAAAATTACTGAATGCCACAGCTATGCTGCTTTGGCGTGTGATGATTTATTCTTGCAGGAATAAATGATGACAAATAACATCATATTTGACAAGTAAATGATACTGTATACCTATGGCATTAATGTGGATCTTTAGGTTAACAGAGAGCTAGGTTAGCTTAACAGAGGTTAATAGAGTCACAGGAGTTTGAATTTGTTAAATATTATTAGGGCTGACATCCCTTCTGGAGAAAAACAGGATCTTTGCAGGAAGATGCTATTTTGAAATCAACATTTCAAAATTTCAAATCTGAAAGGAAAAGCTGTTTATGGAATTTTAGCTGAGACACTTATAGACACTTATAGCATTCTGGGTGTGTTGGTAATCACAGCTGGTTTTGAAACAATTAGGTCTGCCCTTGCTATGGAAAATATCCACCCCACTGGCAAAGTCAACACTTGTATAGTAAATGAGTAAGATGACATGTACAAAATACTTCCAAATAAATACTCTAGAAATACAAGTAAATACTCCAAAAAAGAGAAACAACTACTCCATCACCAGAATATACAATACTAAACAATAAAAGACAAACCACTGTAGGCAAAATGGAAACAATGAATTGTGATGGATTAAATTATTCTGACACATTACAGAGTAGATTTGTTTAATCAGCTTTCTTTGTTTTGGTTTGTTAATTGGTTTTGTCTGTTTGGGTTTCTTTAAACATAATATAACCTATTTTTATTTGCAGAGGACTGCATGACATTTCTGTATCCACTATGTGGTTCTCCTTCCACTGATAGCGGGAGCTATAATACAATCTAGGCACCAGTGGCAAGTAGATTTATGATTACAATTGTTTTAATTTTTTTTCAACATAGGCATTATCATACGGTTGTAAAAATATCCCATGTCTTTATTATAACCTGTAACATTTTTTTAAAGTATTCCATCCTTCATACAAACCAGCATTTTTTTAAAAATGCGATAAAAATATTTTGAATGACTGAAGTTACGGTCATGTGCTGCAGACAGAGTATCTAACTATTGGTTTTGTTTTACAAAGGAACTAAGTAACAGATCAGATCAAGATATTCTTCAAGCAGTTTCCAGCTATGTGGTACAAGACCATGTTAAAGAGCTGTAACTTAATCGGAAAACAGCTTTGTAATAACTTCTTGCTTTTGAGTGTCATTGCCCACCCCACCTACGTCATACGCTTATTGGACATCTAAAGCAAGACTGGACTACCTCCAAAAAATATCCTGTGGAATATCTCACACTCCTATACTGACCCCAAAGAAATGGCATAATGGCCTTACAGGTCTTCTCCTTCTCTAATTTCTGTAATCATATTTATCTTAATTAAGAAAAAGGTTTCTTATAACCAGCTTCAGCTACTTACTTTTATTTTTACTTCAAATTCTCAAAGATCTTCATTCCCTCCTCCTTCCGTTTTTATTTCCTTTTATTGTTTCTGTTGTTACAGTTTCTATAGTAACTTCTCTAAGTGCTGATGAGATTGATGTGACTAAAAGCTGTCTCTTCTCCATCTGAATTGTTTGAAGCTTGAAACTTAAATGCAGTTGTTATGGGTGTAAAAAGCAAGCCATCCCCTTTCTTGGCACAGGCTGCAGGTGATCACTGCAAAAAATACTCCTCTGCTTTCTGAGCAGAGATACATTGCTAATTGCTGAGAAGCTTTACGTTACTTTCCAGCTGGACAGGAAGACTTCTCAACCATTTTTTTACCTGAAAAGCAGATTGCAAAACCATTGTTTTCTCTCACCAACAATTTATTAAGAATATGAGGCTTGCAAGTAAGTCTGTTTTAAATGCTGCCTGGGATGTGAAAGGAAGCTATTTTACTTCATTCGCACCTGCAGGTCAAGAGGACCCTCTCCTGCCACACCTGCTATCCTACCAGGATAGCAAACCCCAACCCAGTGTAAACCCATCTGGCCCAACTAGCCAACTAAGCCACTCCAGGTATTTCTTACTGAGGTATAGGCCCATTGCATCTTTCCACTCCTGAATATCACAATTACCACTTTTACTCCTCAAGCCACCTTACACAATTCTAAAAGCTTATCCTTCTATTGCTTTTTAATGACCTGAAGAACTACTTTGTGGAACATTCTTTTATGATGTGCTTTCTAGACCACCAGCCATTTTTGGTGCTTTTTTGTGAATCACTATTTAAGGATGATGTAAGACAAACATCAGGATCACACCCCTAAGCTTCAGGGAGCAGACTTAAGGCTGTTCAGGGATCTTGCTCCTCCCATGAAGACTCCTATGAGATAATGGCCCTGGTGAGAAGATGGGTCCACGATGACCTCCTCCTCCAAGCTCAAGAACCGTCTATCCTAGTGAGCAGAAATGCAAACACTAGCAGCAGGAGGCCTACATGGATGAGCAAGGAACTCCTGATAGAACTCAAACATAAAAAGGAATCACAGGAAATGTGGACACTCCCTGAACATGCAGAGACAGGACTGGGAATCTCAAAGCTGACCTAGAATTGAATCTGGCAAGGTGAGTTAAGGACAACAAGATGGGCTGCTACAGGAACAGCAAGGGGATGACTAGAGAAAAGACAGGACTGCTGCTGAAGGGGGCAGGGGGACTGCTGACAAAGGAGACAGAAAAGCAGCTTAAGCACTCCTTCCTTCCCCCATTTTGACATTTATGCATCTTTGTTACCAGTTCCATCTCTAAACCAAGGTGAATTCCTGATTATTCCAACATGAATTATATTTATTTATTTCATAAAAGGTATTCAACACTTGCCTCTATGTGCTATTGCTATGTCACATATGGATTCGTAGAAAAAATTTATTTTGATGACAAAGTAATTGTCATTGTGTAGAAGGAGGAAAGAGAGGGAAGAGTGATTCAGAAAATGTTTCTTGTCTTGATGCAGCTCTTATTTCCAGAAATTTCATATCTCTAATAATTCTGTGGTGCTGTGTATCATCCTGTTTCTTTTCTGAAAGCATTGCCTGGTATTGAACCCAGGACTCATCCATGAAACCCTTGCTCATCATGTCCTTTCTGGACTGAAAACAAGATATTTGCTTTCTACTTGCTACTATGAGCAATTTTGAACTTGCCATATTTCACACCGTTAAAGCAGTTCTCATTTTAGAGAAAAACTATCTGTGAGTTACTAATGCATGTAGACACAAACCATACACGGAATAAGAAGAACAAGCACCACAACTGGTACTCAAGCCCTGCTCCTGTCAATTACTTTTTGTGATCTAATTATTTCTTTTGAAAAACTGAGTGGATAAAATAGGATTATATCCTTTTTCCATGTCAAGTACCTTTTCTGAGAATTTTAGTTATCTGCCATATACTTGGGTACATACTAGTTATACTCTAGATAAAAATAAGAAAAATCAACAGTTCACTTTTCTGACAAGTGCAATTTTGTAAGAAGTTATTACAAAATCTTTCAGTCCATTTGTTGAAGTGCTTGTAGTTGCTGGAAGAATGTCAATTAATGTCTGCAGCAATATACTACAGTTTTAAAAGTGTGGCAAATACATGTGTTTCTCAGAAATTAAAAAAGTAATATCCACAGCAAAATGACATTTTAAAATACCTTACCAGTCCACCCACATCAGGCCATACATAAGATTCTTATAAAGCTTAATTAGTATCACAGCTGTTGTTTCCTGTATGTTGCTGTCCATACCAAGCTTTATGAGTTGTCTGCTGTCCACTCTCCCCTTTTCTGCAATTACAACTAGAAACCTACATCTAGCTTATACTGAGTGACATGAAAACAAAATGAACCTAGAGAAACAGAAAAAGAGGAAAAGAAAACCACTTTTCAGATTCACTTATGTCCATTATGAATATGTGTATATATATATATATATATAAATCTCATTTGGCTCACATACAAATAAATAGCCAAGGTGGAATCAATGGAACAGAATGTTTAAAGTACTCTTAATGTCAAAAATAAAATTACCAGCTTTCAATAAAAATTTCAAACTAAATCCACTTGGCAGTATCTCTTAGAAATAAAGGAGAAAAATACACCATGGAGAAAAATGATCAGCAAAAGACTCATTAATTTTCCAAATGCTACAATTCAGTCCTGTGATTAGCCTCTGTCTAAGCCCAGGCCTAGTTTAGTGCAGAACTGTGTGCCTGTGACTCAGGCTACTTTTCCATCACACTGCATGATCCACAGCACTGCAATGTATCTGCAGTTTTCATCGACTTCAGTAAGCAAGACACACTTCACAGGAGATGTCCCAGAGAACGCTTTGCTTTGAGTGATTGAAACAATGTACAAAGTTTTGAAGATACCCTGTCAGTTCAGGGTATATTTTGCTCTAGGCACAACATGCTTTCAGAAACTCGCAAGACCAGATTCAAAGAAATACATGGAACCAACTGAAAGCACTGAGTCAGAGGAGAAGACCACCAAAAGAAAGACATTTTTATGCTTATTCCCAAGCGTAAGATTCAAATTTGATTTTCTCTAGCTACTTTTACGTCACTGGGGCTTTGTTAATGTACCATTTCTCATTTAAGAATGAAATGACAGCCTTATACGATATTTACAGATTGTTTTGATCAGCATTGAACTTCGCATTCTAGACTCTTGAAACACTTATTTTGTTATACTTGGCATTTCTACTGAACTATCCTGCTTTCCTGACAGGACCAGATACCACCTTGTTATTCACATGGTCATATTCTCTTTTTACCTTCTTTAGTTTTCAGAGCCATAAATTTCCATTTTCATTTAACAAACAATGAGAAGAATAAAATAACAGCACTATATAGGAAAGTTAAAACACCACATTAGATAAAAGCTCACAGAAACAATCTAATGTAAATATTCCACTCAATACTTGGTCTATTTTTTTGGACATGGCTCAGGTAGACAAGGTTTTTTTCCATAACTTTTCTTGAAAAGACTGACATGTGTGCAGACAGCAACATCCAAACAAGAATGCATCAAAAGCTGGGCTTGGTAATGCCCACCAAGAAATCCTGAATCCAGAAGCAGGTGTCCACCCAAGGGCTGACACTCATAGGTATAGTCTCCTCTTAGCCAATTAATGCTTTAGGTCCCTTGCTTGCTTTTCTCTTCTGTTTGAAAACTTTCTTGTTGCTGGGATGCTGCCTGTTTCTGATCTATCCTCTAATGGAGACAACTACCTAACTGCACAGACAAGTCAAAGGGTGGACAAAAAACTACTTAATTTGGCATCCCCACAGCAAGAATGATCACCAATTAAACTTGAGCTTTTACATGACCAGCATTTTGGAACTCCTGGGTCAGTGGCATTATCCACACAGAAACTGAAATCCCTTACAGTCAGCCAAGGTCACTTCCAGCAAATGTTCCCAACCAACATCACCTTGACTGAGATCCCAAACAAACTGGAAATATAAATGCTGACAGCCTTCAACATTCTCCATCCCCTAAAATATCGTTCAGTGAAATAAACCCTTTTTAGTTTAATGTTTCTCCTTTTCAAAACATCTTAAACAACCACTAACACAAGCACTGTTTCATTTGCTACTGCAAATGGTCCACTTTCTGTCCATTTCCTTAGTCCTGATAACCTAAAAATCTTGCAAAATAAAAATTAATCTTTGAAAAGCCCAAATACAGGTTGCTTCAGAGTTCTACTCTTGTGTTTATAACAATAATGCAACTTAATGTTTAATTATGCACAGATAATGTAACTTGTGTTTTTATCTAATATTGATTGGCTATGCCATCAATGGCCAGACTCAAAGGTCTTTTCCAACCTAAATGATACTGTAATTTTTATATAGTATAAATACATTACATTTGTATAAATACAAACTGTATACAGGAACAAGAATACAAGGAAATATTTGTCTCCAAAAACTAATCATAGCTGATTTATAAACAAGAAGAGAAAGTCTATTGAAAAGTGAGCACTCCATTGAAGTCTACTTACAAAGCTTCATACTGGGACTTACTCATAAACAGTACCAGTATCAAAAGCAGTAAGCCTGATTAATGATTTCCTTTCCCATGTGGATGCATGAACTTCTCTAAATGTTTATTTCTTCTGTCTTATATTTGAAAGCACTTGATTAATTCTTAAAACTAAACCACTAAAGAAATAGTTCCTCTGACTAGCCTTTGATCTAATGTAATAACTCCAGCAGCTTCATTAGTCTAATAATTAAGTTTGCAACTAGGTAGCTCCTTGGTGTTTCAAGGTAGAGTGGGTAGACTCTGCTCTTCATTTTGTAACTACAGCACCAGCCTTTTTTTTATAGCATATGAATTTGTCCCAAAGTTATTTGGCTTCAGCAATTCAGAACTATTTTTCTGTTTCTCACCTCTTTAACCCACTTTACTCAATAAAACCATTCTGAATAATTTCAATGTACCTCCAATGGTTTTTGCATCCTAGTGTCCAAACAAGTTTGTAGCTCTCAATGCAAACAGTAGCAAAACAATACCAAAGTTATTTTGGAAACCTCTGAATCCATGTTCTAAAGGAAGTACAACTCATGTTAGTGCTTACAAATCTCACCTAAATCTCAATCTCAAATTTTAACCAAAATTTAGACACCAATAAAATTTACTATGGTTCCTTTAATTTGATTTGCCACAGTGCTTGCTGTATACTGACCTATTTAGTCTCCTCTGAGTACTTTATGTACATACTATAGTAAATATATAAAGTAGAACAGTTTTCAACTTATTGCTATCTCTCCCAGACATTTTATTAGACGCTTGCTAAATATTCAACCATAATATACATAGTTATGTCAGTGGTTAGGAGATGAAAGCCTGCATTACTTCACTCAGGAAATGAAGTGCAGGTTTCGGTCCTTTCATTGCAATATCCTTCAGTGCATGGACCAGAAATGCTTTTGCACTGAATTGTTCAACAAGTGAGTGATGCAATGGCTTACAGAGCAAAGCCAATGTATGATTTCTAAGGCCACAGGGTTAATACATAGTGATAAACTATTCAGTTATAATTGTAGCTTTCATGCCAGTTTAATTGAGTACCATGAATATTACACAGTTAAAACCTGCTCTGTTATTTAGCAGAAATTTGAATTTTGATTCCCCTGAAATCTAAGTGATTCAACACGTATTAAGGTATATTATCTCATAGCACAAATCAAATCCACAGGAATTTTAACATTGATTAAATTAACCCAATTATGGGGAGTAAGGCAGGAAATCTTCAGGAAGGCTGTACATAAAGAGAAGTGTCATCTCATAGAAGACAATTGTCCAGTGACCAGTTTTCCACTGTAGTTGAAATGTAAGTAAAGACTTCATGAGGATAATTTGCCCAAAGACACCACTTCAATTCTATTTTTCCCCCCAACATAAATTATGATAACATGATGGAAGTGTTTTAATTTTAGGTTGGAGTTTTCTAGACATCTTAAGATCATTTATGTATGGTAAGGTAACCTTAGGACATAGAAGGAAGGGGATTAGTGAGACCAATACTTAACAGGGTGAAGGACTTGTTTGAACAACAGCAACCCCGATTTCCTGCATTAAGAACTCTGCGACAAATTTCTATGATGTCATTAAGACAGCATGAGTTTTCCACATGAAAAGCTAGCCCACAATAAAAAATTATGTAATATGAAAGACCCCAATGCTAGAAGGCTACCAAACACCAATGCTGCAGCCGCCCATATTGCAATGTAATAATTTTAAACATAAATAAGAAGTGTAACAATCAAATCTGAAGAGTTACATGACTGAATTTCCCAGATCAAAATATATTTGATACCTGTGAATTTCACCTTACCACAAGGAAAAACAGAAATTGAAACTTAAGGTAATACGTAAAAGGCAGTATCAAAGCCACATTCACTAATTTCCACATAGAGTAATTCCTATATATTTAAATTAAGAATGTCTTTTTGATAGAAATACAATCTTTTTTAAAAAAAATTAAATTACAGCAAACCTAGCTATGTTGTTAGGACAGTTTTGCCTACACAGTTTCAGTCTAGGAATAAGTTTTGGATCCTAATGACATTATACTGTTATTTCTTATGAGATATATTTTCTCTACACAAAGTGTCTTTATAGTTGTTATCAATGCATTAATTCCTGACAGTTACAGATGATTTTAGGTATTCCTGTTATTGAGTATAACAATAGTCCTCATCACTAACTCTTTTGAAAAGCCAAGTTACAACAGTGAACTTAATCTTGAGTCAAATTACCCGAAAATCTTCCCAAGACCCTTTCGGCATTCTGTAAAGCCAACATTTCACTATCGGTGTGCATCATCTCCCCTTCTCTAAATACAATTGAGATTTTGTGTTTTCTAAGTCACATCAAAAATAGATTAAGCACTGGATAAAAATAGATAAAACTTTTAAATTGTTTCCTGTAATTGTACATTTTCCCTTTTGAACTTGTATCTTCAGAGGATAGACATTTATGCCTGAGGCAAAGTGTTACTCACTGTGAACAAGGAAGCAAAAATCTTTCCACATCAGCAACAGAGTAAGCTTTGTGAATCCTTCTGCATCATACTCCACCACACCACTATTAACAAAAAAAACAACAAAAAAATGAATACAATTTATACCTTCAAATAGTGGATGATGAATATATGAATTTTGTAATACAGAGATTGTTATTTTTGTTTGTTTGCTCAGAAACTTCCAGGATTTGCTTTTTTTATTAACAGTTACAATTTTCTAGCTTTCTAGTAAATTAGATTAAACTTTTAATCTTAGTAATTGTCTTAATTATGCTATGGTATTGGAGGTTTTTACCCAAAGAAAGGCCATTTTCAGTTTAAAATACACTTTTGAATGAAAGAGGACCTGCTACCACATCTGCAGTTCTAAATTGATAAAAACTGTAGACACACAAATTCCCTGTAATTTTACCAAATTAAGATTATTTTTCATGTCTGTAGTGAGTGAGAGGGTAAAACTGAAAATAAGCAGGCTGAGAAGAGTTTAAATTTGAAAATTGGGAAGAGAATATATAAAAAATACAAAACATGAGATCATAAAAAAACCCCAATGTAGAATACTTGTCTGATAGATGGATTAAAAGTTTCAACCATACCAGAAGCTGCTATTCTCTAAGTCTGAAGCAGTATCAGAACTCATGAACCACAGTGCAGATGTCATATAGTCATAGGCATACATGGCCATTTCTATAATACTGTTTTCTCAGAAGAAAAGGAAATGTCTTGATAAAGATTAAGCTTGCACTGTCTATTCATATGTCCAGTTAAAGTTATTGTTATCTATTTATCACTGTATTAAATTTGGGTGCATGCTAGAAGCCACCTGTTTTCCTCATTTTACTTGAGAGACCTGAGATTTGAAGGGGTCTTGAATATCCATATCATTGGCATCACTCCTTGGAAGCAGAAATCCCTCATCATGATGAGCTAAAGGCTTGGACTCTGGTTCAAGTCAGACTTTGGGCAGGAAACCAAAGTGTCAGCCCCTCACAGTGCCATGGTAGCCCTGATTAACTGATTTGTGAAGCTAATGTGTCATCATGTCTGGCCATGCACCTTTCATCTGCAGGAATGCAACATGACCCAAGAGCCTCTTCTCCTGAGAGACAAAATATTGGTTGTTGGTGGGAACAGCTGGTCTCCCAGTCCTGCATTTACACTGAGCAGTGGTTTCTGGCAAGGCTTGGGACCACACCTGCTTCCGCATTTTCCCACCTCAGTCACTACCTATTAGTGTAAGACCCCTTAAATCATTTATTCAGAGACAAACACATTTCTTCTGCATAAGGAAAATCCCTACTTGTCCCTTTCCATCATCACCTATCTTCTAGAAAAATCAGACTGGCCACTAGCACAGAAGTGAAATAATGCTGAAGTACATTCCAGTATTGCTACAGAGAGACAATCTGTACACATAATTTTGTGAAAAATGACTAGATTACATCTCATCCAGTGGACAGCAGCCACACAACCACAAACCATATGCAGAAAATGAGTTTCCCTCACACTACAGAAAAATAGGCATCAGAAGAAAGCTTACGTTCCAAAGTGACTCAGGAAAGCTGCGATGTACTCTCTTCTCTTATGGTATCCCTGAATAACATATTGTACCTTAAAAAAGAAAGAAAACAAATCCAGAGCTATAAAAAGATTAAAAAAACCAAAAGCCCAGTTTGTCATATATTTCTTGTTAAGGATGATTTATGTTTGACATGGTAGTAGTTCTGAATCCTACACTTAGCCTGATTTCCCTAAAGAATCCTAAAATGCCTTTAAAACAAACTCTGGATCTTGTGCACAGAATATCTTGTAAAGAAATCTTCAATCACATCTGAGTGAAACTTAGTCTTTCACAATAGATTGAAGCACTGTTTAACTGCACAAAGACAAAGACTGAAAGAATGAAATGCTCAGCATTGCCTTACTGAAGTTTTGAGTCTGTGATAGGCAAATCAGTTATCTGAACTGACAGTAGGGTAAGTGTCAAAATAACATTCTGGTTATAAAAGACAAGAAAAAATTAAATATCTTGCACAACCAATCTTGCGTGTTTTCTGAAGACTGCACCTCCAACAAAATCTTCTGAACCCTAAGCTCTTTCACTGCTTTCATGCTGACTCAGGGAGGCACCTACTCAACTGTGAGCATCAGTTTCTAAGGCATTCTGGGTTTTGAAAGACTTCCATCCTGGCACAGACAAAATCCAACAATGCTAAATTTGGAGACTTAAGGCAAAATTTTCCTCACACCATGTATGTTTTCTTGTTGATTTGGATAGCATCGCTTAGGAGAACAGTGTGAGCAGGGTTTGACCCATAATGAAAAAAATGCATGTGTCACCAGGGTGCAAGGACATCTGGTTTACAACTGGTGACTTGGAAGTAAGTACTTATGGCATGGTTCTGTGTGTGATTCCCTGTGTAAATTCCTTTGCTTTCCAGAACAAAAACCAGCATTTTAGGAACCTTTTCTCCCCCACTGGAAAGAACAGGAAGAGTATTTTCTTGGCTATGGCAATACTAGAATTCCTTGACTGGCAAATGTTTTCCTAAAATTACTGAAAATGTCCTGATACAACCATTGCTGAGAGCTGTCTTGTATAACCTAAATTCTATTTATAAATTGAAACACTGTATTTTATAAAACACTAAGATTATTTTGAAGGCTTTGTGTAGGATCTGAAATGTTATTTTGGGAAGAGGAAAACATACGATAAGTTTGCTTAAGTGACTTTGTTTAAGAAAGGATAAAAACAGCCCAGTGTACTTGCAGATTTTAAAAAGAGAAAGTAATTTTAACAGAAAGCCACAACAAAACCAACTCTAATGATAGATTCCAGCGTAATTATGGAAACACATTCTGAAGAGCTTTTCTAAAAGATAAAATTATTTTCTTAATTTAGACAATTGAAGGTAAAAATAATATACAAATAGGAAGTCTGTAATAGGTGAATTTCTAGATGCTGACCCCTAAGCCTTCTTTTGAAAATTATACTTAAATAATGGAGAAACTTGCAAAATACTATAGTCGTTCTTTTTTGTTTAAACAGTAAGCTAACTGGAACACAACCTTTTCAGCAACCTTAAGTAGCTATTACTGTATAAACATCCAAAGAAACTGCTGATTCAGTTCATCTGGAGGAAACATCTGAGAAGAAAAATCACGGAAAGTACTCAAAACCTACAATAATGATTGGGGTATGAGAACTTGCAACTAGAACAATAATATGCAAACTACACATCTGTTATTTACTAAAAACCAGGATACTACAATGCAGTGTTGTACAATACAATAATGTTTTATCCTAAATCATAACATGCTGCAGTAAGAAAAAATCTGCTCCAGGATCTGATCCCAAACTCATTTGTTTACCTAAAGGGGTTATTCTGTTCAATGCTGTGCTTAGGTGCTCAGCTTTTACCAAGAAGGTATTCCCTATGTAGTTCAGCCCAAGTATGCCTTGCTTAGAATACCTGGCAGAAGAATAATGATGTCTGTGGAAATGCAGTACAGGGCATAAGTGAAAGGAAAACTGATTGTCTGCAGCAGCTTACCTTGTTTGTTAGCAGCTGGCATACTTGGGGTACATAGTCAATGAGACAACCTCCACCAGGAAAGGCTGGGATGTGAAGGGCAGATGATCCTCCAAGAGCACTAGAAAAATAAGTTAATTTAAGAATACATCACACGTACAGTCCCTGGGATTTGAAAATTATTTCTGCACAGTCCTCTTTCCTGATTCTTGAAGTCAGAGGGCCAAGAAAAAGTATATTCTATGCTGTGGTGATAATAAAAGTATTGAGTGATACCATCTATAAAAGCAGGTTGCACCGTGACCCACTGTAGATTAACCACTTAAATCAAGAGTATCACTAATGCAAAACATTCTCTCAGGAAATAGCTTTTTCATTGCAAACAGTTCTGTTTCTTAGCCCTCATCAGTAAGATGTGGAGTACTGTAGTTGAAATATCTTGTTAGTGGGGGAGGAGAGAACCCAAAGTCCTCAGCCATTCCAAAACCCACCTTCAGTCAAACCAGCTAAGAATAATCAAAATAATTGGGACTGAGGAGTCATAGATGGCCAGATGCAAATATCAATCACATAATCTACTCCAGTTTAGGGTTCCCAACAGAACATAGATTTAACCTACTAAATCAAGGGGGCAGTGGGTCAGAAAGATTATCAGGTACATGATGATGTAAGAGGAGGATGCTGAAAGAAATGGGTTTGTTCAGTCTTCAGAGAATACTGCAGAGGGGGGATACCGAGGAGGGAAGTTGAAGACATATTGATGCCTTCACTTATCTAATGGAAAATTATAGACATGATGAAGTCGGAGGCTTCTCTGAAGTGGGGCTCAGTGGTGCTCTGTTTTCAGAGATGCTCAAAGCTCAGCTGAACAACAGGGCCATGAGCTGGCCCTGCTCTGACGAGTGGCTTGGCCAGATAAGCTCCCTCTTGCCAACCTATGTTGGTTTATGATTACATTCTATAATTCTATGATTTTGTTCATGCCCAGTAGGAAATGACAAAAACAAGGATATTAATTCTGTCCATGCACATACTGATATTCTGAATGGTAGGAATCCACAGAAATAAGGTAACTTCAAAGATGTATTTAGGCAGCTTAACCATTTGCCTTTATCAAAACACAGAAGACTGAAGCACACCTGCTATTACTCAGGATAATGGCTTCTTTGGTGTGGAAACATCTAACACTTATTTAAATCAGGCTCTATAAGGCAACGACTAGGCAAAGGCCATGCTACTTCCTTCTAGCAGTACTGACCTAAATCTTTCTTAATAGTTCCTTACCAAATCAAAATTTGCATTACACGCTGTGGATTACATCATTCACTAACCATCCAGAACCATCTTGGACGCCATCAGAAAGCTTCAAGAGCTAAGTTACTTTGTGTGGCCTCCTGTTTACATGCTCTTTCCATGACAAATTACACTGAAGAAAGAAAGAAAAGTTCCTCTCTGCAAAAGAAGTCTCTTACTCTATAACAGGATCTGGCCTCTTATTTTCCTCAGTACCTGATAAGAAATCACTTTGGTAGGTATAAAAATCTACAGTCATACATCCCTTTGAAGGAACAGAGCCTACATAAATCAAAAAAATCCCAAACTCATAATGAGGTGTATGGAAATCTGCTACTCAGGCAAAACAGTCTGGGTTTAGCAGACTGTTCACCACATGGAACAGTTCTGCAGGTCTGGATTTTGCATATGCAACAATGAAAAAAAAAAAAAAGCCCTGAGTACACCACAGCTACACAAAAAAACAAACAAACTTTTCCAGCAGAAGTAAGACTTAAATGGGATTTTTTTAAAACAGAATTCAGTTTCCTTGCTGCTACCCCCTTACTAAAATTATTCACACAAGAATATAATTTTGCAACTTGTGGATGGTTAAAAGCACTGAAGTGTGACAAGATGGTTAGAAAGTTGGAACATTTCTGAAACAGTATATTCTTATGAAATTGCAAGTAGGGGGTCCATTGGTCTCTAACACTGGAGAATGGAAGACTTGACCTACTGGCATGTTACAAGTGGGTTGTGAACCTCACTTTAGGACCCTGACTTCCAGTTTATTAAACTCCTTAAATATATGTAAATATATCCATAAAAGCCTCCAATCTCATACACAGAGCAACTGGTACTGTCCACTTTGCATCCTACCTTGCCCGATTTGAGGCCAAGTCCAAGTTCCCTTGCAGCATGGACATACTACTGAAGATGCTCAGATGACTACAACAGGAATTACAGGCTTCTCTCTCAGTTACAGTAGCAGGTGTGAAATTAAGAGTCATCTCTAACACACTACACATGCAAAAAAAAGCTTTCACTCCTACATCATCAGCTTACAATACATCTTCCAGACTGAATTATTATGATATGTTAGGGTTTCCCTTTTTACCTGTATCCCTCTCTTGAAAGTAGCCATCCCGTAAAAACTTGTTGACATAAAATGGAAATCCAGCCCTTCTCAAATGAAAAACAGACTGCTAAAAGGCATGGTTTCTGAGAAAGAGGTCCCTCCACAGAAAGAAGGCTGGAATTTCTAGTATAATTATCCTCTGAAAACAGGATAAAGCTGCACAATATGTAATTTATGTTCTGTAGAAATAATTATGGGTAGGGAAAATTAAGAGTGGACAGGCTTCTTTGTTCCCTCTATTGGGTCAGAGAATCTGCTTATTAAATATCTTAATAAAATACTGCATTTGCACAGGACCTTGCCTCTGACCATCTGAAAACTGTCTATAAACACTTAGCAATTAAGATTCTTCTGCCTTATTAAACAGATATTTACCTTTTATTTTTAAACACGTAAAGAAGCTATTGCTCAAAGTTTGCTTTGAATATGCTGTACTACAATGTCTCTGTCATGCTAAAGGAACATATTTGCAGTACCTCGCAACCCTGAGACCAGGTAAGAGGCCGTAATAATTCATTTGACTTAAAATAAACCTGCAACTGAAGAAAGAAGAGACTTACACAATGCCAAAGAAGGACCTGTAAAGAGTGAAAAATGGAGACAAATAGGCAAGGGAATGTCACCAAGCAGTTCAACATCTAAGGCTGCTTTTTGAGGTACCTCACAGTCCAAGCAAAAGAAAAAGTGCCAAAGAAAGTGCTCTAAGAAGCGTTTTATAGTGAAGGACATTCCATTTGGCAAACTATTTCACCAGCACAAGCTAAAGATTGCTGCATGTCAAATCTGCTTTCCAGTTGGGCCTCTTGGAGAATAGATCTTAAACACCTCTGTTTGCAATCAAGCTTTCCTTTTCAGTATCAGTGCTATACACCCCTTACAAAAAACCTCTATGTTCATTTTATCAAGACAACAAAAAATGTTAAACAAAAAGCATCAAGAGATACGATGAGGAAGCAAAGACAATTGCTTCCCTACAGCTGCCAGAGTAAGGCTAGTTTCAGTACAATCAATTGAATTGTGTTTGATTTTTACGCTGTTTTTTCCAATAAACTGCTACTTTTTAAAAGCTAAAATTCAAAGTCTGGTATTTTCTGTAATTTCAACAATTCATGAAGCAACAGTCTTAGGGGATGCTACTTCATTTTGACTAGTACCAGATGAAAATGAAATACATGATAGATCTACCTGTCTCAGAGATAAGGTTGTACAAACATGCTGGAATAAAGACCTGTTGGCCTAAGAATTTTATTTGCTTGCTCTTAGTCTAAGCCTATTCAGCCCTGCAAACCAACTTGATACATCTCATTTTAAGACAGAGCAGAGACTTCTTTGCAGCAAGGTTCTGTCCTCTTGGGTTTCCAGAGTCAGTCACAATGTGGTTCTGAACCTTGGTCTGTGAATTAAATTGCGTTTTGTGAGGAACTCACTACTGAATTCAACAAGTGCAGCAGTCAGCCTGTATTACTACAAGTCTTGTTCTGTGACATGCTGAAATATAAGTTCAGAAAGTGTAGCTGGAGTATGTTAACATTTCTGGTGTTGACTGGTGCATTCCAAGTGACTTGCTCTGTCTGCCTCTCAATGGATCTATTTATCCAAGCTGACATACAAAATGCAAAATTCTTTCACATTTTTTGATAACTTATAATTAGATAAAATGTCTTTCTCAAGAAATCATCCTCAATAAATGGCTTAGCATTAATTCACAAGTTTAGAGATGTGACTGTTTTTTGTTCTTGAGTATTTATGGGTAAAGAACCAGTTATTTGCCCTTTCTTAAAAGCATCACTTCATTAGAGGAGGGTACTTGCAAGTTTCAGCCTCAGAAGACTGAGTGCTTTAGCAAGGCACACTTACAGGCATGTAGAGAGATGCCCTTCCTCCTATTCCTACCCACTTCCCTACAACTCTTGGGCCTGCCTAGTTTCCCTAAATTCTTTCATTCACCCTGCCTCTTCCCAGCAAATAATTTCTGATTCCTTCTTTCTCCAAAGAGAATAAAATGCAGGTTTCTCTAGATTGCTGGGAAACTTTTGAGCTAACTCTGAAAAATGAAGTTTATTTCAGACTACCCTCTACATCACAGTTAAAAGAGTTAAGTGCTAACACAGGTTATGCTACTACAGCTAAGGACCTGTGCACACATAATACAGTTTATGTTTTGTGCACCCCCTTTACCTGTTCCCATTCCCCATTTCCAAAAATTGCATAAGCTTTTCTGTGAAACAAGTATCACAAAGAAAAGAAAATCTACAGAAAAGCTATACCCTCAAAAGGAGGTACCTTACCTGATAGGAGGCTTTTTTTTTAGGGAGAGAAGAAAATGTGTATTTGGGGAAGGAGGTCCAGAGCTGTAAGAATCATACTTATCCTGAATACAGTGTGATATAGCATTAAACAGTTTTATACCAAAAGAAAGTGGTACATAATATTGACTGCACTCAACATTTCTAACTCCAGTATATTCTTTCTGCAAAACACACAGAAAATAGGGAAATGACAAATTCAATGATTGTGAATGATGGAGTTATAGATTCATCCAACTTTGAAAATGTAAACAGTTTAAAAACTTGCCTCTGAGTGGAAAGGCATTTTATATGGGTTTAAAGTAATTACAAGCTTTTCTATCAGTGTGGCCAGTGTTAAAGCATTGTCAAATCTATGTACCAGTGATGGAAAGTAGACTTTAAACTTTATAGACTACAGTCCTTTATTTTACCAAGATACGGCCTTTTAACTCTCTGTAATACCTGTCGTATTTTGAAACTGAAGCACACTGCAGACAGACATGAGCATTTAAAGGGTTTATTACGCATGATGGCTATATCCAAGAGTAGCCTCAAGCACGTGCAAAGAAATTCCCTTCTTTTTGCTCTTTTCTCCTATTTTGAGAGGCATGTTAAGGGCTTTGATCTCCTTCTCTGTTCTCTTTGTCCTTTGTTGCTGAAGTAAATAGTTGACTTTTTTTCTTTTGCAGTTTCATCACTTTAGTACATTACACCATTTGGCACAAGAGACACAAGGAACCACATCAAATAAAAGCACGTGACCACAAAAGCTGCCTTACCAACCATGATCCCAGATTTGCTGTCAGTCTACCATTTTTCAGACTTGCCTGACTGCAACCAAATCCCTCCTATCACACAAACAACGTGGTGCTTGGCAGAAGCCTTGGGATAGTGCTTCCATCAGCAACACAAAGCTTAGCAGTAAAATAACAGAACATTTGTACTGAAAAATTGGACAGTCTAGGTTTGAGATAGTATTTTCTTCCCTTTCTTGTATTAGTTAATTTAAAGCAAACATAACTAACATACTGCTTGTCCACTCAAATCTATCACAAAGGGAAATGTGTGCAAAAAAAAATTCCATTCTGTTTTTAAAGAAACATTTTTTACTTAGAATTACTTCTACTACAATACTGGCAAAACAGAAATGTATGTTTTCAGCTAAGAGATATAATCTGAGGTATCTATTTTATTGAATGTACTGGAAAAAGAAATACAATCACTAATAGACCTAGAGGGAAAACTATGCCAAATCTACTTATCTGAAGAAAGAATCCTGGTCAAACTCAGACTCAGCATCTGGCCATTAGAGCTGAAAGGATGATACCATCATTTTTTCCTTGACCTACTAGCAGTTCAGAGTAAATGCCTCTGAGCTTGTCCTGACAAGTGACTGGAAAAAAAATGAAATAATCACTGTAAAGAGCAAATACTAAACCCAGAATGTATTCCAGTTTCAAAGAATGTGCAGAAAACTGCAAGTCAGACTTACTGAGCTTTATTTCAGCTTTTCTGCTGGCTCTGTATGTTCTAGCATGTTATTTCAACCATTCTGCTTCTCTGCTTACCCACCAGTAGTGTTCAGATGCTTACACTGAAGTACATGGAATTTTAATAATATTCATAGACTAATACAAAAGCTGTGGGATGAAGTCATCTGTAAGTGTTAATAAATACTACAGGTTATTCTAACTTCTCTATTCTGCTGCAGGTAAAATTGTAAGAAAGAAGCAGTTGTCTATAATGTATTAGACATTTTAGACAAAGTGGTTATACCAAGGAGACTTACATTAAGTGTACAGATTCCAGGTAATAGTAGACTTTAATCTATCAGACTTAAATGCAAACCATAGCTAGAGTGATGCAATACTGAAAGATTTGTGGGGATAAGATCTCTGTCCCCAGGATTCCAGTCCTCCTCAAAGAAAATAACTCAAGAAGCATGAGATTAATAGATGGCTAACCCTATAATTACATTAGAATTTGGTTTTTTTCATCCCTTCACTGACAGTACTGAGAGCTAGAGGAAGAAAGAACAGATACTCTTGCAGTATGAAGTTTTTCTTACTGCTGTATGATAGCATAAAAGTCTGAAAATATTAGTATTTCCTCTGTATTTGATAAACCAGGACTGAAAGGATTTTTCCTTTGCTTAATGGATCTTTACACACAGAAACATTCTGCATAAAGGGGACTGCCAGATTTCTACACTGGTGTGTTGAGTGAGTGAAAATCTGGGCTGCCAGTGCTACAAAAAGGCTGCCAGTGCTCCACCATCCTCACATCTCACATTCTCTGAAGAAACAAAATCACAAGAGGACAACAATTATTACCCAGCTGATGGGACACTTGATGTCACACAGTGGCACCACAGGGCACACAAGCACTCTGCCTACAACAGGCACCACATTGCCTTCTTCTCTGGGTGACAGAACCCACTTTTATAAACTGACCCATGGCTTACAGCAGAGAGCTGGGCAGGCAGGCAGCCCTGCACAACTGAGTGCCCTCCATCAGACCTCAAGGAACAAACCTGAGGAAATGTCCAAGCAACAGAAATTATCAGTGCGGCTTCAAAGTGTACACATTAACTTAACTGGTGTCAACAACATCACTCCATAAAATGGTACAAAAACTACGGTCACTTATTCATTCTGACAACATAGAAGCAAAAAGTATAAAAGCAATATATTTTAAACTGTTTCATATTATTAATATAGATTTGTTTATCATAATACACTACTAACAGGTTCAAAAAGAAAATATGAAAAGTTCCACAGGCTATAATAAGAGTGTGATTCTCTTTAAGGTTAAAAATTTCTGACAAATGTTGCTTTTGTGTTGCAACTTACGGAACTGATTCCCCCCTTAGTTCTTCTGCAAAAAAATACCAATAGCATTGTGTATTGCAAATGTAATATACTCAGTCAATTGGGGCAGATAATAATGAGAATCCATAACAAATGACGGAAGAACTGAATTTAGAGACACTTCTTATGATATCAAAATCAGGACTTTGGTGTATCCTTCCCCCTCCCTCCCAAAAAGCACTGCTTACTAGTATTAATTTGAATTAATAATACTAAGTATTAAATATTTTTACTAAATAATAATTCATTAAAGAATATTTACAGGAAACAGACATAAGAAGCCCTGAATTAGTTGCTAGATGCCTCACAGTTTAAAGAGGAGAGCATGGTTCCTGTCCCAAAGAACTTTCACTGTCCAGTATTTCAAGCTACGCTGCAGAGAGAGGAATTGAATGAGAGGGTAGGAAGCATGTACACTGCAGAAAGGAGACTTAAACCTTTAACACTTACAATGTAGATAAATAATTTCCAAGGCATTTTGCTTATTTCTTAAATGTTGGCAACAAAGTAAGAGAAACCTGAGTGAGAAGTGAAGAAACATAAGAGAAGATTTTCACAGAGAATTCAATGCAATAAGGAAATAACAGCAAATAAAAGTCCCAAACAACCAGGAAAAGTTGTAAGAAAGAAATCCAGACAAATAGAGCAGCAGCAAACATCACTGAACAGAAAAGGTAGATAAGATAAGCAACATGGGCAGATAAGTAAATAAAGAGAGCACTGTACAATCCTGTTTTGTTTTCATTTCCACAGAAGTTCAAAAACCTATAAATGAAGATTAAAGAAATTAATTAAGATGCCAAAAGAAAGACCATGTAGCCTAACCTCCTTCAATTCTCTTCTGCATGTATATCAGAAAGAAAAGCAAATGTGAAAGAGGCTGGAGACTCATGACAGCTATGACAAAATAAGAGTTTGGGTGAAGAAAAAATCAACTGTAACTGAATTGTAAAATTTTTCCACCCAGCACTAGTTCGAGATGCCGATATAAACCCAGGAATTGGTTTAAAATAATATCCCCATTTCTCCTTCTCATGAACTGTGAAGGAGGAAGGTTGAGTCTGTTATACAACACTTACTCTTCAAATTCCTGTTCTTCAGGGAGATACTTTTAATGGCATTACCTGTATTGCTGACATATTTATAACCACCTAAACTGTGAATATATTAAGGGCCTTCTAAGTAGCAAATAAAATAATACTGGGCATTGGCTCTTCTACTTCAAGGGAAAAATGTAATTACTTGGAAGAGCTGTGTCAAAGGAACTAAAAATGGCGTAGCATGAAGATGGGAGCTAGGAATTATAAATTTTTACGTAAAGAAGAAAAAGAAAGAGAATACTGGACTGCTGGTATGCTGTGAGCAGTATGCTCCCCTGACAACAGCACCCAATAAATTAACAAAAGAATCCGGGATTTATTTATTGTAAGGATTCCTGGAAATTCCTTACTGCACTGAAGCTTGGGTGGTATGTTACACAGTGCTTGACAGCATTTAAGATACTGATCTACTCTTTTATAATCCACTCTGCTTTAGTGATGAAGATCTCTCAAACAATTCAATTGATGCAAATATTTATCACAAATCCATGTGCATCTTCTCTTATTATTCATCAGTAAAGTGGATAACATAAATTAGTAACTGCTCTAAGATGGTATCAGTTACACGTACTAACATATGCCCTACCGATCTGTAATTTCTGATCACTCTTTCAGCATGCATTCAATAACATCCCGTTTATTACACTGTGACTGTTCACATGGCAGGTAATTTTCCAGTATTTGTACTAAACCCAGCAGTGTCTATCACAAAGCAGGAAAATGACTCTCAAAACCTGTATGACTCTATTGCCTCCCCTGCCTACTGTTCTTGCCTTTTTCTGAAGAACAACAGTCATTTCCTATAACAGTCTTTGCAGTCTTCTATGTTTTGTGATTGCACTTGCTCATGTTGTTCCTTATTTTATTTATCTTCCCTAATCTACTTGGTAAATTACAGTAATTATCTCTTATTGTTAATCTTTTCCTATATTGTTTAATGCCTAACACTTCCAGTGACATAGTCATTTTGTAGAGCATTTATTTTTTGCCTCTGTGCTAAAATACTGCTGTGTTGTAAAGTTCTCTCATGCATTTTTTCTTCCCATTCTCCTTAGGCCAAACAGTAATCCTCATTTGTGAATCTCATCTATCTGGAGAAAATTTTTGTATGAAACATCCTGTCCTCTGCTTCATCAGCATCATGTTTAATTAGCTTGCATGAAGAACAAGAAATACATACTCAGAGGGCAAGAAAACTTGCAGAAAAATTTCAGAAATTAAATGAGAGCAACATGCTGGAAAACTTCTGGATATGAAGTTGAGCATTTGGGTCATCAATAAGAATGCCCGAGGGAGACAGAAAGTTAAAGCAGAAAAATGTTTTTCTTTTATACATCTGGCTTCTGACACTGATTTCCATGCGTATGCAGCATGATTAAAGGGCATTCTTGCTCAGATCTTGAAATTGGCTTTATCTTATGTTCACAAATGATGTGGAATGCTACAAGTCTGGTCTGGTGCTCCTGCTAAATGCTCCAGGAGGCCGAGTGCACTCTGGTTTTATGTAAGCCAAATACACATGTGGACACAAGGCAAGAGAACATCAGTTTTTCATGTAAACACAGCCACTGTGGCTTGACAAGCTAATATGAACCATGTTAAACTCTTACTCATTTAACAAGGTGATATCAATCTGCTCAGACAGTTTTTACAGTCCCTTTCAGAGTCTTTACCACAGGAATTTGTGTAAGTCTGTTTTGTTCCTATGAACACAAATAATTCAAAATTCATCCTAATACATTCTCTTCAAAACAGAGCTATGGATCACTTCACACAAGGGCAGCCTTTGGTAGGCGGAAAGATTGAGAAAAATTCTCAGAAGAAAACACTGGCACTTTGAAACTCTGGTCTTACATCAGAAGTAACAAAAGTTCTTTCTGTAAAAAGGCAGACACAAGTCTATTTTTAAAACAGAAAAGGCAGAAAATAAACCCACAGGTCTTTACTGTGTTAAAACTGAAGCAAGGAGCCCATATATACACAAGAAACTGGAAATCTCATAATTTGTAACTTAACAGCAACACTTAAGTTGATCAGAAGGCGAATACAGGTATTCCCAGGACTTTGTTTACACTGATGCCTGGATTTTGTTCATGGAGCACATTTATTATAGCATTTTTCTGCAAGGCAGAGACTGGAGCAAAAAATCCTTTTCACAAAGATTCCCTTTATCCCAGAAGAGATAATGAACACTGATAGTGCATATACAGGTATCAGTCAGGCCACGAGTCAAACATAGACATTTCTAACCCCTAAACTGTCTTTAAAGCTCTCCCTCTTTCCCTTAGAAGCTGCAAATACTTATACAGCCATTGAAAGACAAAAACTCCACCTTTACATTATCTTACCACTTTTTCAGGATTTTATTAATATTACTTAATGTTTAAGTTGCTGAGTGGTAAGATAATGGGATGGCCTAAATGGCATCTGCAAGTAGACGTATTTAAGAATAAATATCGGATGCTTTGATAAAGCAACCTCTTTAGTTTAAGAATGACGTTTTCAGAAAGATTGCCAGCTTTTAAATCACTTCTGTTCTGTCATTTAGTAAGACTGAAATATTATGATTCTACATCTAGAATTGCTTCCTAAATAAAGTATTCTCTTTTCGGAAATTATATTAAGGCTCTTGAGTCATACAGATATGTAAAAAAGATCAGATGATTACCAAAAATAAAAGCATTGAAGCAGTACTACATGTCTTATTAAAATAACTTTTAGCCTAAAAATGCAAAGTGTTTTAAGAATACATAATACAATTTATGCATAGTGCTTCTACAGATTGCTTCAAATACATTAATACACAATCCTTGATACAATTTATGTCAGGGAATGAATATTACTGTACACTAATTAAAGCTGAGCAGAACTCACAACTACTTCAGAAACGGAGTACAACCAGAATTTCTCAAGCAGGTCCTCAGCATCTTTCAAGTTGAAGTTTACTATTGAGCCATTTCAGTTTATCCAAAGTTCTGCCTTCCACCAATTCATAACATCACAGTCAACAAGATCCCTTGGATACTACCTACTCAGGCAGGTTAACTGTTTCCCCATTTTACAACATTTAAAGGAGACGCTGCACACTGACTGTGCTGTTGATCTGCAACCACAGAAGTACGCTATTTCAGACTGAGACAAATTCACAAGCTTTCTTTATTGTAAAGATCTGTCACTCATGAAAAGTTATTTTTGAATTGACTAAAGAATGTAACAAATTAAATCTTCCATATTATTTAAATCTATAAATAGTGTTTTAGAATTCTAGTTTACCTGGGGTAGAAATAGCTGATTAGGAGCTCCTGCATGCTTAGGTTATTATTTTGTTGCTTTTTCTACTATTTACTGTCTTCAACATACAGGCCATCATTGGATGTTTTTAAAGTGAATTATAATGCACGTGCTAGCTTATGAAGATTTTAGGTCTGCTGAAGTTGGGAGTAAAAAAGAAAAAACTCTGACCCTACAAAACCAAAAAAATACATCTGTGAATTTAAATCTAAACTACCCTGTATATGGCCTGTGTTCACTGGGCTTCCTTCTTGCAACTGACTGAAGGCTTTTCCTTTAGCAACCACTTCTATAGTTTCTTTGGATACTGATAATTTTTAATTTCTTTAAAAATTGCAGCATTTACACTGACAGCAAAGGAATCATCTCACCCTTTCAGATTTTTTACTTTTCACTAAGAGCTCAGGGAAACGATGCAATGCCAGGATACTATACATGACCGATTTCACTTCAGATTAATAATCGGGCATTAGGTTTAAAAAAAAATCAGCCATTTTGTGATACAAATGAGGGAATGAGATTTGATCCCGTTTTCCTGAGGTAAATTCTTATCCACCTTGGTTTAAAATAACAATGTACTTAGAACTATGGGATTTGGATCTACTGTGCCTAATATATTTTCAAGCTAAAAAGAAAGCAATAGTGAGATGAGAGTCTTTAATATCCTGCACCTAATTCTGACTTCAAAAACGACAGCCAATCCAATAACTTCTCTTATTTTATCCTTTCTCTTGTTTGCTGGTTCAAACTTGGCATTTGTATAATAAAATACACTTTATTTATTTATTTATTTATGTAATTATTTATTTCAGTTACTACAACCTTGGACACATAAATCCTTATCTGAACGTCTCCTTGATAAAATGAGATATTGCCTTTTTATCCCTATAACCACCTGCACCTCAGACGTAAGCTCATATACAAAATGCGTAATATTAAGTCAATATTTTTTTTCCCCCCAAACCCCCAAAAGAATCACCATTTCAAAGTTTTGGTTCACACATCTGCAGTAATTTGATCCTCTTCTGCACATGTGCTACAACAACACAAAGTTATCAATGTTAATATCATACCAATATATGGACATGACCTAATAAAAGTTGATGAATTACTTCTTTATGAGTTTTATGTATGTAAACATCAGCTATAATATTCCATGGATGTAATCTCTGTATTTCTTTTATTCCTGACTACCTGCCAGTCAATGTTTACCCATCTTTATTTGCACGAATCAAAACTATTCACAGGACAAGTAAGAAGGAAGTTCGTAACACAGTAACACAGTAACAAAGTCTGGTTTCCAGTGGACTTCTACAATGCATTGGACTGGCTTTTAACACTGGAGCTGTGCTAAAACCACAGCACAGCATGAGCTCAGTCCTTATACACATCAGAGGAACCACGCTGGAAAGATGTCCTAAATGCCTTTGCCAAATGAAAAGCTTCAAATGCTGTTTATGCCTTGCAAGACATCAGAGCATGAATTCAGGAGAGGAATCTTGACTGGAGAGAGGCTTTTTTCACCTGATGTTTAATAAGGCATGAATTCTGATTGAAGTAGTTCCTAAGATTAGAATATTTGTAATTTCTTTCTCCCATATTGACTCTCTGCTCACTGAATACAGTGAGCTTCAGCACTGTGTTCAGCACTGAATACAGAGGGGCTTCAGCCTTTCCTTCAGGTGCCAGTATTTGCATCTTCTTAGTGGTTATATTCATGAAACTATGGGAATTTCCTATTTTCAAGACTTCTACCTTTCTGCAATTTTTTTTTTCAAATTGACTAGCGGGCTCAAAAAAGTTAGCAGGACAAAAATGACAAATATCTGTATGTACAGATAACATTACCATATTAATTTTACAGCAAACAAAATCTATTTTCTTAGGAAGCCAGATTAAAAAACAACCCAAATTTCTCACCACACAATATATCTAGGGAGGAACTGAAGTCCTTGGCAGAGCTAACCAGCAGGAAAACAGCCAAGACCTCAAGCTCTGTCTATGCAGAAGATTATAGCAACTCCAAGAAACCCATCCCCAAACCAACCCCACTGATTAACCTGAAAGCTTAAATAAAAACCTGAAAATCAACTGATTAAACTCACATTGCACATGCAATTCAGAGAGAGGACAGTGTTTCTCACACTTCCTGAATAAGAACGAGCGTAGGAAACTTCATCCCATTAGGTAAATCATTTGTCAAAACCACTGTTCCAAGAGCTCCTACAAATGCCTTCTTAACCACAACCCCAGGAGTGACAATATAATACTAGCACTCCAATTTCTTTACCATTAGTGCACACAGGTGCATTTTCAAAAGAGTTCATATGAAGTTCGTCAAACCAGAGGTGCCAAAGGAAGGTACAACTTGACATTGTCACAGAAAAAGATACTGATGCCTCTTGAGGGATGGAAACTGAATCAGTAAGGCAAGTATGTTAGTCCTAAGGAAGCTTCAAAACAGGACTCATTTGAAACAGCTATCTCATATGGAAAACCTCAACCTGCAACTGAATTTTTTTTAAATAAAAGAAACAAAAGAAAAATATTTATAATGGAAAACATGAGGCAATTTCCAAAAGCAGTAAATTTCAAAGGTTGTTTGCTCTCCCAGCTTTACTGGAAAGCAGGAGTTGCTTAATACTGCTGAAAACATCTGACAAAGGCCTTTTAGTCTAAGTTTAGAGATATGACCTTTTTTTCCTCAAAGGTCCAGAGCAGGCATCTATTAATCTTTATAGTTTTGGACATATGTATTTATGACTCTCTTCTTGGGCAGTATCCACAGGGTAAAATTTAAAAGATTCCACCAGCCAGTTGGCTTTTTTTTTTTTTTTTTTT
>VXBB01004032.1:656733-754735 GCA_013399915.1 Illadopsis cleaveri
GTTTTTTTTTTTTTTTTTTTTTTTTTTTTTTAAGCTGGGAATTTGTATCAGTGAAAAGACTCTAGAATTTCTGGCAGTTTAACAGTAAGTTTACTAATCTTGCTTAGTGGTTAGGAAAAGAAGGTGAATCAATCAACACAAGGAAAATAATGGTCAAAATATCAGAAGGTGATGGAAATTTGCCTATGTTCACTGGGTACAGCAGAAAATATGGAAGCTTTACCACCACTTCTTAAGTTAGAAAAATATTTTTGTACTCTGCCCATCTCCTCCAGTTAGAATTTTAAAATTTAATGCAAAATGCATGTGTGAGGAAACGTCCTGTAATTCCAGAAACCAGTTCTTCTACTATCCAGCCCCAATGCCACATAAAAAACATTGTACAAAGAGAGACCTACTAGTACATGTCCTTGTTGCTCTTGTTTTTTCCACCACTTGACTTTTCAGAAAACTCTGAGCAGTTCTTCTATGTTCAAAAGGGGAAAAAAATCGATCAGGAACATGCTCAGTGGGTTCTGTTTATTAAGATTTTCTAGCAAAAGTTACTCACCATTTGATTTTCTACTGATTTACTGTAAAACAATTGCCTGTTACGCAAGGGTAGTTAGCTCTTGCAGGACAAAAGCCCTACAGCACAAGTCACTGCAGTTTAAACTGTTTTCATTTGGTGAGTGCAGAGGATACTCCTGAATGTAGTTCTACATACTCTTCTTTAAACTTTCCTTTAGTTTCTCGTAAGGCCGCTCAAAGACTGATCATCCCTTGTTGGAGTCAATGAAGGTCATTGCAAGCCCTGTGTTCTCTGTTGTGCTGATGATGGACATCACAAATGAGAACTCAATGACCATTTAACATTAGCAAACAGTAGCCCAAGAGCCACCTGTTCCTGCAGAATGATCACCACTGGCTTCAAGCAGAGTAAAAGATAAAACCAAGATAAAACCAAGTCAAAGGAGGTGGCCGTGGAAAGGACAAAGACATGATGAAAGCTGGGTTTTTTTTCCTGTAAGGGCTTCCCTAAGTTTTAGGCAAATGGGTTCATTTCACAAGCCCCCTCCCTCCCAGCATGTATGTCTGCACAGGCACTGTGTAAAAGCTGTACTGATTCCTTTGCAGTTAGGGGTAGTCCTGTCTCTCACATCTACAGCAGCTCTTAGAAAGAGTCACTAAGAAGTCTAAGTAAATAATTAGCTCTAACAGTGGGGTTAAGTCAGCAGGAGGGTTCACTAGTGATTTGTGCTGCTTAAAATGTTCGTAAATGATCTGACAAACATGTGAGCTGTCAGGTGGCAGTTCAGGGATGACAGGTTATTGAGGGTAGCCAAAACAAGCTCCAGCCATGAAGAGTAATGAACGAGCTTTGAAGCAGAGGAACTGGATGACAGTAAGAAAGAGGAGATTTAACACAGATGTCTATGAAGTGATGCATGCAGAAAAAACCAACCCTAACCAAAAAAGCAAAATGGGCACCAACCATTCAGCTGCTCTCGGTGATATGATCAAAGTTCAGTTGAAATGTCAACTCAGCACAAAATAAAAAGTCAAACCAAAAACAAGTATGGGATTATAGGGAAAGAAGTAGAAATTCCTCTGCAGCACAATTCAGTCTGGAAAACAGAAAATGAGGATAGAAGACTGATTACCATAACACGATGAATGATGTTGAAAATGTGAAAATGTGAATAAGCACTGACTAGTTGCTGTCTCCTCCAATACAAGTGTAGTGGCCAGCTTTACACCAAGCTAACAGGAAGAGCTAATTTCAAAACTAAAAGCAGGTACATCTTAGTGCAAGATGTAGTGGAGCTATGAAATTCCCTGTTGCAAAATGTAAATAAAGGGTAGGCTGGACAAGTACACAAAAGAAAAATTTATTCAGCATTATATATGAATCAAATGTCCTCAGCCACCAATGGCTTAGCGCTGGAGATTTCTTAGGGCAAAATATCATATGTGCTAGCCTTGTTTCTATGGACTTTGTTATCATTTTGCATACGCATGTGATTTTCTAGTGGGGTGGCATATTTAGATGATACTGCAAGGCAATTTACAGTGCGGAATTTTAATCACAAACATGTATCTCTCTATTTACATGAAAAATTAAAAGGATTGTCACAGTATTATGTGATTAAAATAGATACGAATCATTTAAATGATCGTGTTTGCTTAAAATGCAGCAAAAGTTGCTGTTAGAGTAACCTGAATTTATGGGGAAATAAAGGCAGAACTTTAGAATGGTTACATTTTTTTTTTCCCTCAGAGAAGGTTTTAAAGTAACTAATTTTGTGATTGGTAAAACGTGTTATACCTTCAAAGAGTTTTATATTTAATGAAATGAACGAAACATTCAAATAAATAAAGATCCTCATTTGAGAACTTCAATAGCTCTGCAGCAATGACCTGACTTGTCTAACATGAACTCAGGCTGGGTGAAACATCTGGAAAAACACCCCATCTGAAGACTTGCCCTCTTCTGCAAATACAAGTGATATGCCAGGGATCAGGATGATTTTAAAAATGCACACCTCTGCAAAACACACCATGCTACTTTCCCCACCCCAGCTTAACATACAATCCCTCTGACAATATCAACAGTTGCCTAACATGACATTTCACATAACACCACGATTTGGATGGCATGTGCTTGAAAGAGAACTTGAAACACTAACACTTAATGTGATGAGGTTTAGGAGAAGATTGAAGGAAGTAAACTGAGAATTAAGATTACAAAATGGCTCTTTCATTCCTCTGTGGGGATAAAACAGTATGAACAAAACAACCAAACCCCAAATGCTATTTACTTTGGGAAACAGGGTATGCCAAACTTCTCAGAGTAGGTGGAGTCAAGTAGGGACACAATTAGCCTAAAGACACCACCAGCAAATTGCTGCACACAGTGATATCCCTGTGTACAGGTATGGCTAGCTGCAAGATGCCAAGGGAGAAGGACAAGCTGTCCCTGGAAAGGAGTGTGGGGGGATGCACCACCACACAAGCAAACCTCATCCCCTAAATATGGCCGTGATTTAAAGATGCGCTTACGCACTAGTGAAGATCCACTTACAGGTTGCGCTGGAGTTCTGATTAAAGGCCTCTTACCTTTGTTACTGAACAAATTTTGTACTTAGCCAATGCTGCTGCTTGATTGTATTTGTGTGCTCTTTGTTTTTGAGCCCCTGCAGTATAGAGCAGAGATGTGGGTGATGAGATACAGCTACCTCTGTTTAATCTTTTTTTTGACAGGCTTGGAGAGAGAAAGGGAAGACAACTACAAACAGTGTACTTGATACAATGTTCTTCTCCTTTGTTTGGTGTTTCGGAGAGTTATAATGCAAACTTGGTCATTTTACTAAAGGGAAGTGAGGTAAAAGTATTAGCAAGTACAACTAGATGGTCCAATGTCCAATTATTTCATATCTTGCAAATTAGAACATCTCGGTACTGCAATCCAACAGCATTCCATAGGACAGCAACAACAAAACAATCTCATATGAACTCTCCAAATTTAAGATAAAAGCCCACAGGAAGTCCCTCTAAGTATGGGAGATAAATTCAGTAGCTACGGTCAAATCAGTCCTTGGCTATTTCACTGGGACTTCAAACAAGATTTGTCAGAATAACAGCATGGAAGAGATTATCAGTCCAAACGTCTGTTGATGAGGAATTAAGAGACAGCCAACTCACTTCCCAACTATCATTCAATTTCTTAGCTGCATCCAAATCAGACAAAAATCAACCATTAACAGATTCCCCAGACTTCCCTTTCTTACTAACTTCTCACCTCATATCACTGTAAAAGGTCACTGAACTGACGCTACCTTGCTAAGATACTGCCAATGTCCCAGCAGTAAGATACCAGAAATTTCCTACTGTGAAAGAATATAGGTTGTATTTTTTAAGCACAAACAAGTTTAGGAAAAANCTATGCTGAAAGGTGGAAGTGGTCAAGAAGAATGGAACTATCTCATCCTTTTATGAGAGGCAGATATCCTGAAAAGCTGTGTTGCTTGTTTTTAGCACCTGAGCTACACAAAGACACACTTCTCAAACATTAGGGAAACAGAAATGATTTTCCTCTCTGCTCTGACTAACCTGACTACCTGAGAGCAGCCTTTTGTTAGAAATTAGCAATTGCAATAGTATTACTGAAGAGGCTAGAGGTCATGGTTATCTACATCACAAACTTTTCCAAGTGCTACATACTAATATCTAGATTGTTCCTTGTAACTAAGTCACCACTTTATATTCTTCAAGACTGCCAAACCTGTGACGTGCAACTATTACCAACTGATTTAGCACATCCATAACTTTCTAATATGATTGGCATTGTACATAATTTCAGAGCATGAAAGACAAAATTGGTTGCGAAACATCTAATTTTCATCTTTCAACATGACAATACATGAAAAATAGCATCTGAAATGCACAAATTTGTTGCCTAAGTAAGTGACTTCAAAATCCATGTATTAGTTGGGGAAAAAATAAAGACACCCAGGTCTTTACATGCCAAACTTCCACTCCTACAGATTGTGTAACACCTGCTCCAAATTGCTTTCTCTTTGGAGACCTACTTTGGAAAGTGACCTATCTAAAGCTGTTGTCAGTATTTGAAAAAGGCTATCTAGCCTTCAAGGAACCATGTATTTATTCAGTATCTAATTAGTCCAAAACGTGAAGAGCATTGATGCAAACCTGGGCAGGACTAACAGTAACTAATTGTAGCTCTTCAAACGAAATGCTGAGAAAGGTTGGAACTTAAGTCCATGGTCTGATTTTTCTAAAAAGAAATAAAATGAAAGAGAAGAAATAAAGAAATAAAAATGCAGTACACGTAAGAAAAAAAAATGCAGCACATGTAAAAGCAAGGAAAGCCTGGAGAACAGCTGACTATAAACTATTATTTATCAAATCTCAGGGTATATGTTTCATAATCCCAAAGATACAAACATGTTTTTCATTTAAAATTTCGTACTTTGCCTTGAAAATCCAGCACTCTACCATCCGTCTACCAGGAAATCCCCAGAACTGCTCAATTCTAATGAATGATCTGAACCTGGTATTTTCACCTTTCCCTCAATGTAAATACACATTAAGGGGCAGATGAAACACAAAAAACTCCAAAAGTAGTAAGACCTGGAGAAAATAAGAGCAAAAGTTCCTAGTTGGGGAAAAAAGAACTATACTTCAAAAAAATATTTCTGTTAGTTAAATGAACAAGATATAGTTTATGGTTTGGTTTTTTTTAAATTTGTAACTTTAGTTAGTTTTATTGAAAAAAGCTCCCAAACCCAAAACTTCCCCTCCTTATGTTACTTTGTATACTGGTTTTCCTTTCTCATATGGTACTAAAGCTAGAAAAATGAAAGAGATATTTCTTCTTCAACAGTTAATTCAAACAGATCATTTGCATATTTTCTACATAAACCCGTTTTAAATAGCCACAGTTCTGACTTTATGTCATTGTGATTGGTATCCTAATCAAGGTGCAAGTCTCCTCAGCAGGTACCACATCAAGACTACCCAGACATTGCAGTAACTTCAAAGGACCAAATTAATTCCCAAAAGTTACTTGTCTTTTTCCTTCCTGAGGATTTAGATTTCATATTGCATGTACAAAATTAGAAGCTGAGCTTATCAAGGCCTACTGCAGCATTCCGAGGAGAACTGAATTTATGCCATGTTACAAGTGTAAGAAATGACAAATAAGGCATATCACAGGATCATAAAATGGGCTGGGACTTTGAAGATCATCTAGTTCCAACCCCCTGCCATGGGCAGGGACACCTTCCACTAGACCAAGCTGCTCAGAGCCCCATTCAACCTGGCCTTGAACACTTCCAGGGATGGGGCATCCACAACTTCCCTGGGCAACCTGTTCTACACCCTCACTGTAAAGTGAATTCAAAACTCCTTGAACATCATCACCTGAATTTCAGAACTACTTTCCCAAAAGCTCCCTATGAGTTCCTGTAACACAGCACATTCTCAAGTGCCTTGGGTTTTTATAACCAAAAAAAATTTTATTCTATTCCATCTGTTGAAACCTGTTTGGGAGGTGATTTTCTTTATTTGTTGTAACTCCAGGAGAGAGGGGGTGACTGCCTTTCTGATAACAAGCCATCTGTTGAGACCGGGTGGGGTATTGTTTCTTATCTCTGTTCACNACGTCTCAGCTATTTTTGTCACCTTAAGACAACTACAAATGCACAGAAAAGCAAATTTTAAGCCACAGATAGATTTTTCACACACATTGAATTTCATGGTATAATCCAAAATGTAGGTTCTACTACTCATTATATATTGCTTTAGGTTTTTTGAAAGTTTATGATAAAGGAAAAATTTGAAATCATTCCCCTAGCAACACATAAAAAAATTCATGACTTTCCCTGTGGCACTGATTTTATGATTAAATAAATCTATCCAAAAAACATTTTTATTGTAATATCCAAGTGATAAACAAATTAATTCCACTTCCACCTCCATTCCAGGTGTGAATGAACATATGACTGGAAAACTTACACTTCCTCAAACTAATTATTTCTTATTTCCAAACAAAGGCACTTAGAGAGCCTTAAAATGCCACACAAGCAAAAATGATAGAGCATTTAAAAAGAAATCCCCTACAGTCAATACACCACAAGTCATCTCTGAATCATCACTGCCCTTCAGGCTTCCACATACCCTCTTTCACCTCCTTTAGCAGAATTCGGATCTGCCAAACCTGAAACAATTCTCCTTTTGTCCTTTAGGATTGAAGAGTTATCCACCTATCTATTTGCCAGTATAATGAAATCAAAATCTGGGTTGAGAAACTTACCACAAGATCAACTGTAAAAATATTACTATGGTGGCTAACAACAGTTTCTAACTTATTAATCCAATCAGACAGGTCTATGCGTGTCATCTTTGCCCAGATTTGAACTCCTGTTGCCCAAGAGAATAGAAATTGGTGATGCAGGAAGAAATGCTTAACTATATAGTACTATTTGCTTGTGGCTCAGCAAGCACTTAACCACATATGTGAAGCTGTGCCAAGATGCCCTCCTACAACAAAAGAACTTAAGGAAAAAAAAATAAAAATGCAGAGAACACAAACACAATCAGTAGTTGGCAGATTTTGGGTGGAACACTATTTACCTACTACTCGTTCTTAAAATAGAACCCAGTATTTTTACAGGTTTTAAGGACTGAATTAAATTAAAAGGTCTTTTCTGCCGGCCTGAAGATGCAATTTTAATCAGCTTGCCAACTGCATTATCTATTTATCACTAGGTTACTGAGATATACTGGTGGGGTCAAAGCGCAAAAACATACCAAATTATTGAAAAGACCTTTTTTATGGTGGAAAAAAAGTACTTCTTCACATACTGAATTTTTTAATTTCCATTTTTTCAGAGGACACAGCACAAGTAACACCAGTGGATATGCTAGAGGAATCTGTATCAGTGCATCTAAATGTGGATAGCCTCAAGACAGCCCATACAGTTAAGGCAGGGCAGTAATTGAGGAGGGTAACTGAGAAGACGTTTTGCATTTTAAAAAAATTAACTATAAAAGAAAGAAGACATTTCTAAGTCTAGCAACATTTATCTGGTACAGACTGAGATTATCAGAGGGAATCCCTAGTTGCTTCTAGTTTACCAATCATGAAATCTTTCTGACATACATGGATACATTCACACATCCTGACAGCATTTGGTACTATTTTATCCCAGAAGGGTACCGAGAAGATAAACACATTAAAGTTTGCAAAAACAGATATTCAGATTAAAAGAGAGTAAAACATTTCATCAGTAGAATAGACTAAGGAAATTGTGTATACTGTATTCCTTGCATAATTTCAAATCAAGCCGGGACATTTAACTAAAACTCCTAAACATTTAACAAAAAAATCCTTTCTGGTACTGTGGCAATTGAGACATGAGAGGGATGGCTTGTTGTCCAAAAAAAAAAAAAGAAAAAAGTATTTTAGACATGAACCACCATTGTCCATTTGACCACCTCAGAAACGTGAATTCTCCTTTAGTCCCTAAAAGAATGGTGAGAGAATGGTGTGGAAGACTTTCCCACAAATTTTCTCAGTTTCCTTCTGTGGCTAAAGAAAATTACTTCATAAATACAATAACTATGTACTAAAGGGGTATGTACGTACAATATAAACATAACCTGTCCAAGAAAACTGCAGAAGAATAAAAGAACATGCACACATATAAAAAATGAAAAAAGTCACTCCAAACAAGGTCCTTTAACAGGTCACTTGCACAAAAGACACTGCTGCTAGCACAGTGTGCTTATAAACCCTCTACACCCCTACATTCTTGACTTTAAAGGGAGTCAGCTGTAGGACCTTGTTAGATATTAATTAACAAAAACCAGGGAGTTGCCTTGGTGAAAAGTAAACAACATTCCAGTTGCAGAGTCTGATGTAACATGGGTGGTTCCATATAGACTCTACCATTAAACTATTAAACAAAATATGCTGAATAGATTGGTGGATGAACAAAAATAGAATGCTAGACTTTCACAGCATTAGTACAACAAACAAAATCAGGATAAATCTATCTTTTTTCTAACATTTTAAGTGTACTCAGTTGTATGTGGAAAGTACTCAGCAAATGCCAGTTGCATTGCCAGGATCATTCACTGCTAGTGACTGGTGTTCTATTTCAGGGTATTTATTTACTTTTTAAAAAATTCTGCTATAGTATATGAAATTAAGAAAGGAAAATACAAATTAGCATGTGTGTATTGAAAAGGCAACTTAAAGCTTTCAGTACACAGAGCCAAAAAAAATAAAGTAGAAGAGATTTCCCAGTATTATGTGCCTTGGTGTTGCAAGGCATAACAACATCCATAATACTGACCCAAATTCTTCAATAGTTGGTCTCATGCACTGCTCTAATTTATGCCATGTACCAGTCTAAAAGGACTATGCATTAGTGATACTTGTCAGAATGCAGAAAACCCATGCCCTTGTTCCTCATGCTATCCCTTCACTGTGACAGGAGTCAGATAAGAATGTCATTTAACTTTCTATGAGCTCATCCATGACCTCCAGCCAGAACAAATCCTAGACAGCAATATGTCCTTAAGAACTCACCTGTCCATGCTGCTGGAGAAGCATGATGAGACTAAGTAAAAAAGCCTTTGCTTCCACACTGCAATACATGGCATACTGCTAATGACATTGTGTAATACTGCTACAACCAACTGCACAGCATCAGTCTGAAGGGACATTTATGTTCCAAATACTGGGACAACTGAGGCCTTGGGATTCTCAGACTGGACTTTCAGAAGAAGTCCTCCTCTAAGGAGGCTGGCAGAGCAGCAGACTGGGTCCTCAGGGAGCCTGTAGGATCTCCACTAAGAAGTGCTCAAGACATAGACAGACTGCAACACAAAACCTGAGCTAGTGCTGGTGGCAGTCCCATGACAAGCAGGAAGCGGGCCTAGATGATTCAGAATTCCCTTGCGACAAAGAGCTCAGTGACTCTGATGTGAGAACTACCACTTACTTGCTGCAAAAGAATTTTCCACAAAACCACTCCAGCTATCCTGGGTTAAGGAACTTGATATATTTTATGAATTGATGCGACCTCCAAAATTTTAACGCAATACTATGAGAAGAAAGTAAAGAAATTCACAGTAGTGAGAAATACCGTATTTTTAATGCTAAGACACGTGGTCTAAATAGAATACTGTCACAGAGGGAAAAAAAGGTTTTTTCAATTATATGTAATCTAGGCTTTGATAAATACAATATAATGGAATGTTATTGTTTCACTGTTGCATAAAAATCCTGAAGGTTTCACTCCTTTTATAAATGGAAACAATTAATTGTGAAGAGAAATGACGTTAAAAGAAATGTAAAATAAACAGTGTTTTAAAAAACTAATGCTAAAATGCTTTAAAATAAAGAGAAACAAAAGCACTGGAATCATAGACAACACTAAATGATTGTTCTGGACTGTAATGATTCTTATATTAAAAGGGCTGTTAGGTTTTTATAGATCAGATGTTACCCAAAATTTTAACAAGACTTGCTTTGTCAGGATGGACATTCATCATTCAACTCTCCTTGCAGTTTCTATGTCAACTGCAGGAAAAACTGCTACCTGACATGCAAAAAACAGCCTCACTTCTTGAAAATGAAACAAATTTTCAGAGATGTGTGCGGAACAGAAAACGAACAGCCAAAAGAGAAACCAGAAAATAAGAGATGGAATGTAAAGAAACAAAAACCCAATGGAAGGCAGTATGAGAAACCTATGTGATAAGTAAAAGAACAAAAACAAGAGTACCAATTTAAAACAATTTGAGGAGGTAGAAAGCAGGTTACACATTCATTACAAGCACAAAAGAAACACAATGCTTGAGCCATGGAACAAGTTAGGAGGATCACTACATAACTACATATACATGTCATCTAACTGTGTTCCCATTACAGAACAAAAGAAAAAAAAAATCTGGAAAGTCGACCAAAAACATGACCTGAAGGAACTACCTCTACAGAATGTCCCAAAAAGCCCTGCCTGCGCGGAAAAATCTAAGGAAGAGCAGTGGGCTGCTGCTGCTGTGGCACACGCAACCTCCCAGGACAGAGGTTGCACAACTGTTTGGGTTAATATCAAAGGCAACCTCGAAGAAAGGAAAAGGAAAGCAAGCAGCAGCCACACTGAAGAGCAGAACTGCTTTGCACGCAGTGCTTAACATATGGAATAAACAGTACTGAGGCAACACAAGGGAACAATTAGTCTAAACGGTTTTGTAAATACCTTGGACAAATACCAGAAGAGAAGAATACTGAGGAAGACACTGACTAATTCAGGGGAGGGAAGGGGCCTCGATGGCTTTTCTGGCCTCCCTCTGTCCTTACGTGCCCTGTATTTATATTTGAACACTTGCATTACCCAGCATATAGGCTATTTAAGGTCAGGAAAGCATTGCAGTAGCACAGCTGCCTCCAGCAAGTAGTGCTTGACATCACTAAACCACACAGAAGAGCACAGCCCTTTCATTGGCTTCAACAGCAAATATCTGCAAGCAGAATTGTTTCGCTCTATTTGTACAGGTTTTTCCACTGCACTGTGGTGTCTGCAACTTCAGTACTAACAGAATTTTGTCCAATGAAATTGTTAAACAGCTGAAGTTTCCTCTCCATATATTTTTAGTGGCCCCTGACCAGAAACCAGCTCAAAGAATTTAATTTTAAAATTCAGCTAAAAAGAATCTATACTTTCATCATCTAAATTTTTCAGTTCTTGCCAAATTTAACTTGTCTTCCTCCATGAGTTGTTTGACACGTACTGCATGCACATACTAAATATTACACATGAGATCTCTCATTTATATTCTGTAATATTCTTTGTTGACACACAAGTATGTTTTTCCAAACTATACATAAAAGGAGTCCCATTCATTAATACAATGGCCACATGATTTGTTGCCTATAGTCTGCACTTTCATTTAAACATAGCCGAAATTTAGCACAGTTAGAGGATGCATGTGGCAGGTTCAAACTTCAACAAATCTCTGTGATTTTTTAAGGGGACTCTTCAGAGTAAAGGAAAGAAGTTCACAACATTCTTGAAGGGGAGTCTGTTATCTAGGAAAAGACTATTCAACAAAAAAGTCTCACCCTTGATAATGTCTTTTATACATTTTCTCCAGGTAGGTCCAGTGTGCAAGTGCTGAAAAGGAGCTGGGGTTTCAGCTAACATTCACATCAGCCAAGCAGCTTGTAGTAGTTAAGTAGCAGGACTGTGACTGTCTTATAAGCCTTAAATAAAATAAGCAATACAGTGAATCACATTCTTGACAGTAATTAGGGAAAAGGAAACCCCCAGAAATTCTGTAGTCACATTTTAAAAATCAGCCATGATTTATTTTGGGAAAAAGGCATCTTCCTATAATGGATAATTAAGGAGGTATTAATGCTCCTTTCAACAAGGCCTCAAGTTTAAAATGCCACTGATTATTTGCAGGAAAGATGGGAGGCAGAAACGAAAGGAAATTGAGAGGTGGTACCCACGAGTACTGTGGGGTCAAGAAATTTATCAGAAAAAGGCAAGTTGGCAGGGGAACTAGCCCTAATGGTAATGTCAAAGAGTGCACTATAATCCTTTATCACACAAACAGTGGGGCCAAGACACTCCCCGTATATTCCCTCTCCTGCCCATCAGATTCCCCACACTTCACAATTCCTCCGTCATACTCCTCAATTCATGCTCCCTGTACTGCCACACTCCCTCCTGGAATATCAGTAACAGGAATGTGGTTCCTAGCCGGTACTACCAGCTCTCCCCAATGGGGGGATGGTGGGGGGAAAGGGAGAAGACAACAGAGACAATCAAAACTGAGGTCTTTCACATACAGCTTAATTCTGTGTTTCACACTTGTCAGGTGTTACATTTGAAAATCCTTAACTTTTCATTTTCCTGCGGTCAGACATTTGCACCAACTGAATGTGGCCATCTGCAAGCAAGCATTAAACAGCAGCTGAATTTTTGTTAATTGTTTTAAATAATAAAATAGAAAAAAGTCTGAAGACAGAACACTTATGTGCAGATCACAATCAGAATGAAGTTCTCTGAAAACAAATGATTTAATCACCATATTCAGAAAGCAAACCACATATCCCAAATATGCAAAAATCAACTTCAAGAAAGCATACTTTGTTAAGATACCACGTTCTGTGGTGGTGGGTTTGCATTTACATCAAGAACTGGGAAAAATACCCACGCAGCAACCAAAGTCGGTTCAAAGTGTACTCTAGGAAATCTGAGTTTTCATAACTATTGAAAAAATGTGCCTTTCCATACCCACTGCATTTTCTGCCAAGATTTTAATTAACTCATTTAACTACTGTTTGACAGTTTTAGTAATTATTACCCAGTTAGAATGGATACAGTAGAAAACTAAATCTCAGCTCTGATCTGAAAGAAAAGCCTTCCATGACCTGCTCATGCCACTTCCCATCCTTTGCCAGCAGTCCTGGCTAAGCAAGGAGGCCCCAGTTGACAGGACATCAGCAAATCTAATGACCATCTATAAGAAGGAGGATCTGGGCAACTAGATCCTGTTAGGCCTTGTGCTGGGGAAGGTCATGGAGTAGATTATCTTGAGTGTGACCACGTGGCATGTGCAGGACAATCAGGGGAACAGGCACAACCAGCATGGGTTTATGATCAACTTGGTCTCCTTCTGTGACAGGGTGAACCGTTTAGTGGATGAAGAAAAGGCTGCAGATGTTGTCTTTGACAAGCCTTTGACATCATTTCCTACCAAATTCTCTGGGAGGTTCTGGCAGCCCATGGCTTGGACAGGTGCACTCTTCACGGGGTAAAAAACTGGCTGGATGGCCAGGCCCAGAAAGTGGTGGTGAATGGAGTTAATTCACCTGGCGGCTGGTCACAAGTGGGGTTTCCCAGGGCTCAGAATTGGGGCCAGTCCAGTTTAAAACCTTTACTGATGATCTGGACAAGGGGATCAAGTGCCCCCTGTTTGAGTTTTCAGATGACACCAAGTTGGGTGGGAGTATTGATCTGCTGGAGGCCAGGAATGGTCTGCAGGGGGATCTGGGCAGGCTGGATCAATGGGCTGAGGCTCAATAAGGTGAAGTGCTGGGTCCTGCACTTGGGTCACAACAACCTCTTGCAACATTAGAAACTTGGGGAACTGTATCTGAAAAGCTGTCCAGTGGAAAAGAACCTGGGGGTGCTGGTCAACAGCAGCTGAACATGACCCATTGTGTGTCCAGATGGCGAAGAAGGCCAATGAAATCCTGGTCTATATCAGAAATAGTGTGGCCAGCAGGGCCAGGGCAGTGATTGTCCCTCTGTACTCAGCACTGGTGAGGCCACACCTCAAGTGCTGTGTCCAGTTCTGGGTCAATCACTACAAGAAGGACATTGAGGTGCTAGAACATGCCCAGAGAAGAGCAATGGAGCTGATGAAGGGTCTGGAGCACAAGTCCGATAAGGAGAAGCTGAGGGAGCTGAAGTGGTTTAGCTTAGAGAGAAGGAGGCTCAGGAGGGACCTTAGCTCACTCTCCAAATATTTGAAAGCAGGATGCAGCCAGGTGGGAGTCAGCCTCTTCTCACAAAGCAACAAGTGATAGCAGAAGAGGAAATGGCCTCAAGTTACACCAGGGGAAGTTTTGATTGGATATTAGGGAAACTTTCTTCATCTAAAGGATTGCCAAGCACTGGAACAGGCTGTCCAGAGAAGTGGTGTAGTTACCACCCCTGAAGGTATTAAAAAGATGCACAGATGTGGTACTTAGGGACACGGTGGACTTGGCAATGTTGAGTTTACAATTGAATGGAATTATCTCAAAGGTATTTTTCAACCTAAATGATTCTATGATTACATTTATTGATAGATTACCATAAGCCTCAAACTTGTCAGATAATTTTAAAATTTGATGCTGTCAATAACTTTGAAGTACTTTTCCTCTGCAATAGCAATTTAACTCCAAAGAGGCAATCTTTGGAATTAAGTCTGTTTAACAACAGAGGAACTACTGCTTCAATTGTGATTTCCCAGCAACTTTGTATCTGACTGTTCCTTTTTTTAAAAGCAGAATTTACCCCTAGTATGCTATCAATGAAAGGAAAAATAAATTGGCCCCAGAAAAACTCTAAATTCCCCTACATATAAATTTTACTTGAACCTGATTTTACCAGTGCATTTTGAAGAAACACCTAGTCAGTAATTGTTTAGGTTGACATTTAACCCCAGTTACCAGACCCGCCTGCTTGCTCTATTACTGCCATACCAAATGTCACACAATAAAAAGATGACACCTGCTTCAAATTTGCTTCAAATTTCTTTCATCAGCCTAATCAATGTTACAGAAAGCATTTCAAGGAGTTCAAACCTGAAGCTACCATTGGTCCAGAGTTCTTTAGAACAAAAGGTCCTACATAAAACACCCTCAAATATTCCTATTAATTCTTAGGTATGAAAAAAATCCAGCCACCTGTGACAGACCCAGTTCAGTAACAACATGGATTGTTTCTGTTCAGAAGGCTTCCTTTCCCCTACAAAAACATTTCAGGAAATGAAGATGAAACCTGCTTTGTGTGCTCTAATGTCTTAGGAAAATAGCCAAGAAAGGCACTTCAGTACTGCACAAAGAATGTCTGAATGGCAATAAAAATACCCTCCAACCCTCTAAACTCTAAGAGTAACAGAGGCAGTAGAAAAGACAAAAATGTCTGGATGTACAAAAAAAAAGTAAGATTTTTTGTAAAACTGAAATGAACGTCAGTATCAAAATAAACACAATCTAATAAAGTAATTTAAAAAATAACCCTTATTGCACATAGAGAGGAAGATTTCAAAAATACTAAGTACTGACCTAGCTAGTAATGAAGATGACAGCAACTTTTAATACTGTTGCCAGGATTAGTTTTGACTAATTAAAAGTGCTTTTTGACAACCTTGTAAAATATACAAGTCTAAACATATGGGCAACAGTAAAGAACCTTAGTGAAGAACAGTAAAGAACCTTAATGAATATTAATGTCTGATGCCCCCCAAGAATTACTTTGTTCCCTTTTTCCTTCATTATCACTCTTTGTAGGTGGATAAACAACTTAATGGAGAGATTTGATCTAAAGTAATCAAATGGGTTTAAAAATTGTGAAATTTCTGTAGACCATTCTACCCTAGTCAGAAGTATGCAGAGGGAGTTGAAGAGAGCTGTGTTGAATCACATTTTCATTTTCTTTTGTGATCTTTTACTAATGAATTTTCTTATATGTGTACTTCAACCATACAAGAAAACATTTTAAGTGATGAAGTGCTTGATATAGCATGTAAAAATACTCCCTCCACCATCACATCACAGAACCTTAAACATACAGGCTGACACTCAGAGCCTGACAAAATCTCCAGAAGACACAAACCCTTCCCAATTCTCAGCTCCAAGTTTTGCTGTGAGACTTGAGTCAACACTGAGCTCTGGATTGCCACAAAAGGTGTGTCAGACCAAAAACTGTCCCGTATCTCCTATACAGAGAAACTAGTGCCTCATTACCTAGCAACAAAATTGGTTCCACTGAACTGCCTCAAGTATTTCATACCTTGACAAATAGGCCTAATTGCTTAGTCTCTTAACTGACTTAAAAATCTCACTAACTGAGCCATTTAAAGACAGCATTAACATATCCAACATTAAAGCACCATTTAGATGATGGACACATAATCTTAGCTCTCCTACAACTATTTCCACTAATTGCTCTATAGCAGTTTCAGAGAAAAAAAAAAAAAAAAAGAAAAAAAAAGAGAACAATCAGTACAGCTGAATACCTGGAATAGAAGTACAAGTCAATCTGCTTTGACTACCAGTCCCAGTCTGTCCTGATCTCTTCTGAAGCTGTCAACACGCCATCAAAAGTTGGCAGCAGGAAAACAGATTATATTTTGGACACAAGAAGAGTACAAAGCAGAGCTAGATTGGCAACCAGGTTATGGTACAGGCTAGAGTTTCTGAAGACTTGGCTGACGGGCATGGTGCACACAGCAGGCAGTAAATATGTCTGATGCACTGGCCAGGCACTGACCAAACAAAGCTTAACGGAACAGGAAGCGCTGCAAAGCAACAGTCATTCCTCCTGCTTCCCATGTCTGCAAAGATGTTCTGGGATTTGAAGAAGCCATAGACTGCCATGGATGACTATTATCAATTCTACTGACATCATCAACTCACACGAATAATCACGTATGCCAAATTGAAGACCTTCTGACTTCTATAGAGCAGATATATAAAAAGGCCTAAGCACAACCATTCATTTAGGGACTGTGTATTCATAATCTGTCTGAAACAGCAGGCTTCTACTGGTGGCAGCATGGCATGCCAACTTCAAAGGCGAAGCCCTCCACCGCTCCCCTGTGTCTCAAACATAGCAAGAACCGGTACTTGGCAGTAAATGGGTAATATTCTATGGTTTTCCTCTTCCAACTCCTAGCAGAAAACACAGGTAACAGACAGGAAACACCTCAAAGCAAACACACATTTCATTTTCTCTTCCAATTTTTCCTTCAATCAGTGAAAAACATACAGAAACACTCAAAGCCTAAGAGTTCAGCTCAGGTTCTTGTTATTCTCCCCTGCCTGTATGAGAAGGTTAAATGCAGTCACCGAACTTTGCATACCACCCTCAGTCACGAAGAACCTTCTGGCACAGCTCCCAGACCAGTAAAAAACGACCATTTCAGTCCCCAAAGCATGGAGCCTGATCCATTTAAGCAAAACAACTTCTACTGACAGCTGGTTTTCTTAGCATATTCACGTCTGCGTATTTATCAGAGAAAAGCCCTCCAGGACAACAGTGTTTATTGCAGGATTATTTCTGTGAACACAGGGAACACAGCATTCACTGAGCAACAGTGTTTCTAGCCTAATATAGTTTTTTCTTAAAACGTGAACCAAGATGAACCCATTTTTATGTTCTTTAGCATGGATGACTCATGAAGGAAAAAAACAAATCACATACATTGAATTTTTTCTCTAAAGAAAAAACCCCAAAACCTTCTGATCCACATTCATGTGTAGTATGGTGACACAAACTTTTAAGCATTAATATAGAAATCAGCTGTCCAATCTTGCACTAATTCTTTGGATTTAGAGTCTAATGACTTTTAATAAATGGGAAACAAAGATATGATGGGCAGTTTTATTACGAAGTTCCATCCCATATGAGTATCTAGTGTACTTTCACTAGGAAGGCAATGTTGAACAACAAGATGCTTTCTACCAACAGGTTCAGAGCCACTATGAATAACTCATGGAAATGCATCAGGCACATAAAGAGTAAATATCCCAGCAGGTCCTTATCATGCCCAAGAGCATGGCTGTGCCTACTTAGCTCAGGTGCATAACCCTCTTCCCAAAGCACAGCAGCTCACAGCAGAGGATGGAGAGCAGCCTGAGACAAGTCCCCTGCCCTGAGGTGGGAGGAAGGGAAGGATGAGTTGGGGACACACTTACGGATGCTGACAAGCATCAATCCCTCATGTTGTGTGGTCAGTCTCTGTGGTTTCTCAGCTTACCACTTCCTACAGAAGTGTGCAGAAACTGTTGTCTATGATACTGCAGTAAAGACGGTAGATTTTTAAAAACAAATGCATCTCATAAACATCCCATGTTTCATTTTAACTTGATCTAATTTTGAAATAATTGAAAGTAACTGTTATTGGCATCTGTTTGATGTAATGCAACAAAAAGAAGAATTTTTAAAACTATAGAATGTAAGCTTTTTAAGTGACTGATTTCAAATTAAGGAACTATTAGAAGTTGCTGGTAATGTGTTTCTAACAAATAGTATCCAAATGAACTTTTCAAATTAGCATGTTTTAATGAAAGAATTAAACCAGGTATTGTTATGAATAGTTATTGATGAGATTTTTATAAATTAATACAAGTACTTCCCATCCCTAAATGTGGGGCTGGTTGATTTTAAGAACTGCACTTGACACTCTTGCAGCCAGACATCACACCATACAAGTCAATAAAGCACCAGTATCGACTTGAAGGATGCACAGCTCTTCTCTACTGCATTTCTAGCTGCTGCTTCAGTGTGCGAACTTTTTCAAGCTAACCACTGTACTAACATCTTCACCCCAAACCATAGAAGGTGAACATTTCCCTGATTTTGGAAACTTCTCTTCCAGAGTCTATCACAAAGTGTAGTCAAAGTCTTAGAAGTATTATGCCTACTTTCCATTAAATAAAATAGGGCAAATGTGTTTTACAAAAACTCTTCAAAGCAAGAAACCTATATTTACATTTCTAGGACTCAAATTTGCTGACAAGATCTGTGGGTATGTATCATTTTTAGAAAGGGCAATGCGGCAATGTATGTTTATATGGCGGAGCACAAGAGCAATGAAACCTCTTGGGAAAGCAGGAGATAACTCACTTTACACAAACAGGCCCTTTTCCTCTTACTGCTCTACAAACCTGAAATGTTATTTCATATGTCAGGAAAATGCTATTCTTGTTTGCTCATTCTTCCTAAAGTGAACATATTTTAGTATTTGCGAAATAATTGTGGGAATTTGGCATTTTTTACGCTTTGTTGAGTTCTTGGGAATGTTATGCTGGGAACCATCAACTACTACTTGGTACATCTCAAAATCTGCTGCATAGAAAAAATACACTGGTAATTTGCTTACATGGCTTTTGTAGATCCAAATACTGTGAGCAGCAGGAAAGACCTTTATAAGCAGAACACAATTCAAATGTAACATGCCATGGCCTCAAGTCATTAAACTAATCCTGAGGGCTTCTTGAGGCTTTTTGTACTTTTGGCAAAAAGTATAAAGAAGTACACATTGTTGCTTCAGTTCCCAAACACTGGGAAGTTAAATATCTAGACTGTCAGCCCCTGCTAAACACAGCAGAGATTGGTTTTGGGAAAGAACAAGAGAGAACTGTATGTTTGCCATTAAAGCACAATTATACAAACACTGGAAACATACCCATACATTTTTTCATAGGATGTAAGAAGTAGCCAGTAGCATAAAGGGAGGTGCAACAGCTCACAAATAACTTCAGTAATTACGCATTATCAGTATCTAGATACTATGATGAAAATGTTACAAATGCAGAAAGACAGATTGACTTAGATGAGTTAAGTATCTCAACTTCAACACACAGATAATGTGACAAGGTGTGGCACAGAACTCCAGGGTTTACTGGCATGACTTTAACATAACTGCATCAGCTATGAATGACAACAGCCATAAATACATCAGAATGTCAGATACGTACCAATACCACTCAAGTATCTTTCTGCTGTATCGCTCTACATCACACATCTAAAATCAGATGCTCTTTAGGGCACTGAGAGAAAATGCAATACTTCTGGAAGACAAAGACTTTCTTTGTATCACTATTCTGCTAGGTATCGAGAGGTTAACATCTTTCTAAAGATACTGTTGAAAGGGGGAAATACGCAATGTATTCATCATTAGCTCATGGATGATTTAGACAGATACACCTGGGTGGCCCGAAACATACTTAACCATCAACATGTGACTACAGCTGGAAATACAATGGAAACTAATGGAAGCACATTTGCTTTTAAGAGTTCAGAAAAAGAGTCCTTTGGAACACAGGAAGATAATTACATATTTGACTACAATTATTCCCTCAACTGATGCTGACAAAAACGAATGAATTAATGAAAAATATGGAAATGTGAAAGCTACTAAACACATTATCTAAGTGTTTGCACATGCACATGTAACCTGTGCTTTCTTAAAGTATCTCGGAAGTCTAATGTCTTTATCTAAGTCAAATTCTGTTTGGTTTTTTTCTAAACTGCATCCAGGAGTTTATCCAGATCAATACTCTGTTGATTAAAATGACAAGATACCATGTTTCTTCACTCACACAAACTTCATCCCCAAGTTATTATAAAATTGTGGTAGTCAGTATTTCCCATCTTTCCTCTACACAGAAGTCATCACCAGTTCAGACGAAAGTCAACTGCCCTATTAGCAAAAAACCACATCACTGCAACAATGCTAGACCAGTTTGAATGTAGTATACCTGAAAACTCTAACACAGTTATTTTTCTAAAGCAGTATAAGACTGAGATACTGAAGACAAGGAGAAACATTAAAACATTCTCAATTTCAGAAAAAGAAGAAAAGAAATTTAATGAAAACAGATTGACTTTTAATCCTCAGTCTTCTAATTTAGGAGTAAAAATCCATTTCTCAGCAAATTTTCCAACTGGTAAACAGATCAGTAAGGTTCAATGCTCTTAAAATGGACTATTCAGATATTCTCCAGAAAAAAGTAATTTACTAAAGCTGCAAATTCCAAAAGCATAGTTAACCAAGTCCTTTAGCCTCTACAACAATAGTTTATTCAAATGTATTATGTTTATATAGAGAACTTACCTTCCCAAAAGAAAAAAAAAATTAAAGACTCCCCTCCCACAAAAGCTATCACTATGTTGTACCATATAAGGCATTCAAAATATACTGCCACAGGAAAGGACAAGTATGGTTTTCAGAGATTGTGATGCTACAAGAACATCACATACAAACAGAACTGGCTGAGAGAAGATCTGTCATTTCTCCATCACACACACACACACACACACACTTGCAGTAACCACTGTAACTTCAAGCAATTTAAAGCAATAGTATGCTATCACATGTATCAGGAAAAAATGGAAAAGCTCTGAGATGAAGTAGAATAAACATTCCAGAAAAAAACCTCTCACTCACTGTTCAATACGTGGGGAGAGGTACAGCTTAGGAAACACCTGAGTAGCTTCTGCGTCCTCAAAACTAACGGAGAGAAGTGCAACATCTTCTCCAGGGTCTTCATTCACATCCTGTACATATAAAAGCAATATAAAATGGTTAATAACAAACTGAATATTTTAAAAGCTTCTAGATAAGAACTAATAAGTCACATAAGAATTTATTTAGGAGATGCTTAAGTGAGGAATCTAAACTGCAACCATTGCAAAACAGGTTGCAAATCTATTCTTTCTTACTGTATTGGCACTTTAAATATATTTTGGCCTGCCTGATTTCCTTTAACGTATCAAAATAAAATTACTGAATTATGAAGTATACAGTACTGTAGCTCTTCTTCAGTTCTGTGAACTATAAATTTCAGTACAGGTACAGATTGCATTTTCAGGAATTCCTGGTTTGACATCAGATGCCAATGCCAAATGATTTTTTAAAATGCTGTAATATCATTGAGTTATGACTACACATTCTGTATTTGTTACTTTTCAAAGTAGTTTATGGTTCAAACTTTCTAGTGTATTGTATTCAACTCTTGTTGTGGATGAAAAACATTTCTGCAATTAGAAATTTGTATCTAGAAGTCACTACCCCCCATTTTACTGCAATTTAAACCTATGCATTACTTTCAGCAAAGACTGCAGACTCCAGGAAAGTACTGTAGGAAAAAAGAAAAAAAGTTAATGTATTCACAGTTGAGGCTTTCTTTATATCAGAACAATCAGTTACAGCTTTCGGATTATCTAGAACAAATTGTTTCTGGTTAGGACCTGACATCCCTCCAATTCATAAATCACATACAGTACGACCAAGTGTATTTCTGCCACACACAACTTCTTTTAAGCTCTTGACCTGTAGTTAGAAAGTAATGAGTTAGCAGCACAGTCACCCTCACTGACTGCAAATAATACAGTGCCACTTTCTGCTCACAAATAAATCTTTCAACATGCTTGTTCATATGTACATAGCAACTTGCCAATAAGCCTTTGTTCTTAACTGTTTTGGAAAAATAGGAGAGGAAATAAGATATGTGCTCCAAGCAGGATCAACATGGTGCAGAGTGCCCTGGCATGCTCTGTCCTACAGGCAGCTGTGAGGAAGGAACAGGCAAACTGCTTAAATACCCTTAGGAGGCCCTGTCCTATGTGGGGAGAAAAAAAAAATTAAGTGACCACTGAGTGGTTTCAGGAAGGCAATCTCATGCCATTTGAAGCTCTGGCACGACTGGGGCTGCTGATGTCCAGAGAGACGAGCTGCATACCAGCTATTACGTGCAAAACACTACATGCCAAGAAACTTAGTGATAAGCTGCAGGGAAGAATAGGTCTTAAAAAAGCCTAATTGTCTTAGATGAAAAATGAGACAGAACTGACAGTGTTTTCTTAAATTCTGCCTTGGTGTGCAGCTCACTTCTGACAGATGAAAGAAAACTGTACTCTTAGAACTGCCTGTAAAATGGTCACGAGCACACCATGGCTGGAAATCAAAGCATGGTTTTAACCCTAAGTTGCAGGACAACACTCCATAGGAGTGGTGAGCCAAACAATAGCTCTTGTCCTGTTGTGATATGATCAGTTTACGGATAGCATTATGTGACGTGGTTGCCTGTAACAGCAAGGGATAGGATCTTGTGATCCAAAATGTTCCCTTAAGTGTGTTACGTTTTTAAGTGGTACAATCATCTGGACTAGAGAAAACAGAACAGATTACAAAACCTTTATCCACGAGACAAATAACAACAAAATATACCCAAGAGTACAATCCACCCTGACCTTTTCCCCAGTATTTCATGTATTTCCATCACTAAGGAAAAAAAAATTAAATACGGAACAGCTTTCAATCCTGAAGCTGAGTATAGCATTTACTGGCTTTTTCCCATTAATTTGCTAATTGTCAATCAAACGAGAACTATTAAGAGAGATTAAACAGCAATGCTTTCAATGCTAATAACAATTAAAAAGATTTCATTTTAATGGGCATTCTTCAAGAGATGACAGGTACATAAAATGGTTAGATTGATGAGAAGCTCAGCATAACCCTATGACGAGCATTTGCAGCTCAGAAAGCCAACTGTATCCTGGGCTGGATCTAAAGCAGTGTTGCCAGCTAGACAAGGGAGGGGATTCTGCCCTCCTGCTCTGCTCTATTGAAAACCTACCTGTAGTGCTGCATCCAGCTCTGCCGTGGACAGTAAATCCCTTCTTTAGCCTTGCATTCGTGATTAGTGCTAAAAGTAGATGTGCACACACAGCTTGACACCATGTGTAAGACCAGTTTCTGGAATACTATCAGGTGCTTACTGATTGAACATAGTCAAAAGAAGGAAATAGAAAAACTCAACTTCAAAACAGACTAGGGGATTGCCACTACAGCATACATTAACACATACAGAAATATTACATTATATTTTCTGTGCTCACTAGTGAACTTCATATGAAGACTCACGCCAGGGGAAAAAAAACCCCACACAACCACATAAATCATCTCTTAATCTTTGCATGTTAAGCTGCAGTAAAATGAACTGTGTAGTAAGAGCAATAAATTCAGACATGATATTTTTCCATTTACAAAAATACACACAACAAAAACGACTGCAACTCCTGCTGCCAGCAGAGCACCGTGTTATGTTCACACAGCTACTGTCCAATGCAAATCCACATAAAGAAATTTGCGTTCTTCTGTAACTACCACTTTTCAAATGGATTCATATTTTCAGCCCTGGGAAATGAAAATTGTTACTTAAAAAAGACCCAAAACCCAAACCTTGCATTCCTGCAGGTTTTAAAAGAAGTGGTGCAGCAACACCATGAAGCTGCTCAACCTTATTGTTCAGGTGGATACAGATTTACAACAAACTCCCTTCTATCTGACACCATACCATTTATTCCTTTCAGGTTTTGTTACTTTTATTTATGGAAGAAGCTGCTTGCTAGAAGTGCATTCAACACTAGCATATCTGTTAGAACTGCCGTTTACAAAACCAAACCAAAACCACATGTCTTACAGATAAACTGTGGAAAACTTTTCAACTAATAAACTTTTTTGATGTTGTCTGTGCCAGTTACAACTTAACTCCTTCAGTGATCTCTATCCCAGTCATCTGTAGAAACCTGTAGGTGATCAGGTAAGAAGATGGAACCTTCTAATACCAGGCCATGACATTTACCCAGAACAGGGACTGAGATCTTTTCATTACATCACAGAGTCCAAAGGCAAATGTTTTAATGCTTCTTATCAAACACTCCTCCAGACAGCATTTTCCCTTTTCCCATTTCTGCACATATTAAAGAATAGACCAGATCTGAATAGAGCAGCGAGGTAAAAGTCACCTCTATTCTTGTTTTTCAGCTGGCTTCAAAAGATAGAGTGACATCCAACTGCTTTGGCAATATGATACCCCTTCAGACAAAAAAAAAGAAAAAAAAGAAAAAAAAAAAAGAAAAAAAAAAGGCTGCTGAACTTGAGTCACAACTCCTTTTGTAGTATTTAAGCATCCATGATTTTTCTTCTTATAATTTGTATAATTTGTAACTCAAAACACAATAGATGCTTTTATTAAACAAGTTAATTTTATATTCAAAAAAAACTGATTTTGTAAGAATGTAGAATGGCAATTTTCTATAAATGTTAAACTTCAAGGTTAGAACTGCCATAATAAAAGTGCCATTTTATACTCACAGAACTTTTTCTACACATCACTCTACAGATGGTATTACTAAAATGAACTTCTAACTGAACAGAGAACTCATCCTGGGACACAAGAATTTTGAGGTTTAAAAACTGAATGTAAAAATGCTTGAGATCACTAGTTAAACATGTGATAATGCACACCTATTAATTTTTCCACAACAGTCTCATGCCTGATTCTGTCACCCTGCTACTATGTCTTTTTTTAAAAAAATATTTTTCTCATTTCTGAAAATGTCCATTCAAATCAAACATGAAAAAAATGGATTTACCCCTTAACACTGAAAATAGTTATCCTTCTCAAGAACTTCAAGGGGTTTCCTATGTTTACAGAATACTTTATGCACAATAGGACCTCTCATGCTTGTCTAAACCTCCAAAGCGATGTGGTGAGAAAATAACAACAACATAAAAATCTAGACATTTTCAACCCATAGGCTTTTTTTCCTATTACAGAAACCTAGCATCAATTTACAAAAATAAATAGTTTTCACAGACAGAAAAATCATGGTATTTGATTTTAATTTACCATTTTTCTACTTAGCCAGTGCAGAGGGAAGGTTTATTAAATACACATTTTCAAAACTCATGAACAAGAGAACATGTGAAAATATACATGAAGAACAGAAGAGATGAAAATGGAAGTCTGAAGGCATTTAGAATTTTTTCCCCCATATACCTCATGAAAGGACTTTGAGTATCACAAAACTCCAAAGAAAAACTTAAAATTCTATTTCCAATTGTATCAGCACTCTGTTAACAGCTATTTGTTAGTTTTTGTTTCTATTAATCACAATTTACATTTAAATGCATGTTTCAATGTTTACAGCTGCTGCCTTTCCAAGATCCTTAATCTTTTTACATAGTAGGAGCTGTTTATGAAAATTACCATCAAAACCACTTAAAATACACTATCCACACGGCATTGTTTTCTCATATCCTACCTACTGTAATTGAAAACTGGGAATTTACTGGAACTGACAATTTATTATGAGTCAGATGGTTGATAGCCAGGCCAACCAAAACATCTGCTCTGCACAGTCACAACTGCTATAACCCATTTCCTCTTGTGCCTGGAGTCCTACCAAGTTGTACATTAGAGTTCCTTTTCCTTAAAGATGCAGAGTATGGAAAATCAGTTATTACCTGTTCTTCATTATCAGAAAAAAGGATTGCATTGCAGCCTCTGATTAAAGTATACTTTTGAGAGGAGGTATTTCTGTACTTGGCACACAGGTGTAATTCCCTGCCCCAAACAGTAATGCTTAAAGAGGTAAGTTACTTCAGTCTTTTTCTGGGCAGTAGTAGGACCTGTCTTTCCATGAAAAGACTCAAGATGGAGGGGGCATGAGACTGGGAGGAGAGCGTGCAATGGGGTGATGCACAGATCAAGGACGTGGCATTGAGAGCCCAGTTCAGTGTGATTAACTCTAACAAAAGTGAGAAGTAACTTCAAATTTGGTAGGAAGGATGGGAATGTGTATGCAGGAAGAGTATTGGCATGCTTTGGGGAGGACAAGCAGCTTCTGACCCTGGGTACAGGAAATAAGACAAGGGAGCTGAACTTCTGGTAAGGCTGTTAAGTCTGTATTGTGAATATACACAGCAGCTGGTGTGGGGATAAAAGTGAGGGAAGAAAGAGAACACAAACTGTTAAACCTATTGGATGTTCCTTTGAGAAATGAGATGCCTCACAGATGACTGACATTGTAGATGCCTCCCAACAATACGGTAAGGCCAAATCTGCTTCAGGAGGGAGGCTCCCAGTCCCAGCTAATTGCTCCTACTTCACTTCTTGCTGGAGGTTTCTGACCTCTCCGCTCTCACAACTCTTCAATAATTGTTTTTGTGGTATGACTAATTGAAGGAATGGAAAACTTGAACAAATGAGGAAGGGATTGCTTAAAATAAACAAAGGATAAACTTACATGATGTGTTGGAGGTTGTTGGGGAAGGTGAAATAGAAAGGAAGAATACAGATGAGAACAGAATGGAGGGAGGAGACCTTGATCTTAGCATCTGCAGCCAACTCATACTAAGTGGGTCTTTCAACAGACACTTACTTGCTGTGGTACCTCTCAGCCCTACCAAGTCTGTCAGCTCCACTGAACTTAAGTGTGAAATTTATATTTCAGGACCCTTTCTGAAAAAAGAAAGGTCTCCAGAAGAGAACTGCATGAGAATGACACGCATTCAGAAATTTAATTTCTTAGGGTCAAATATAATTCATGTAATCCTGCATGATACATACCTGTAACATACTTATTAACAACTGATCAGAGTAGAATTTGATTTTGAAGCTGAAATGTGAATTACACCAGAGAATACACAACACTGCCACTTCATTTGTATTAACAAGCCTCTCGCTTCACAAGAGTTCACAATGTTTGGCTTTTTCCCAGCATATGGCAGTGTGCAATAACATGAAAATAAAGCACAAGTAACCTGTACCCCTATTGTGTAGCAGTTTCACCAGCCAGCCTTGAGCAGCTACAAGTTCTCCCTATCTTTTCCTTTATCTAGTGTTTTTTGTTTGTTTGTTTTTTGTTTTTGTTTTGGTTGGTTGTGGGTTGTTTTTTTTTTTTTTGTTTTTCTTCTTTTTTTTTTTTTTTTTTGCAAAGCACACAGTATTAGTCAACAATTGTTGTGTGGCGTGAGCCCATTAGGACTNAAAATAACAAAACACACTAGGGGAAAGCAGGCTAAGGAATGTGGAGAGGCAAATGAGACTGAGAAATCTGCTTCACTCTAGGGAGAATGTTTAATCACTCCAGGAAATTCTTTCTCCTGTCTTCCAGGAAACCCACCAGGTCTGATCAAGGAGTGTTGATTCTTTAAATAGGATCTTTAATGAAAACAAAGGCAGTTACCTTGAGTGCACTGCTCATGGCATCAAAGCATTCCATACACAATTCCTTTCCCAAGGTAAAGCAGCAAAACACTCTGGGCAAAGCACGTTTGAGCTCAGGGTCGTTCCGATTTTAAAAATTACATGGAAATAGCAGGCTGGGAACAACTTGGTACAATCTGAGGGCAAGCATCTAGGACAGCATACTAGGTTTTCTTCATTAAACAAAATAAATCGAATATCTACTAAGCATTAAAACTATCAGCAAGACCTCCAAGAACACCACTGGGCATCAACAGCTGAACAAGAAAAGAGGAATGTTACACAATGTGACATCCCAGGGGTTCTTTTAATTGTCATTGTTCAGGGTTTTCTTGTTCAACATTTACATATGAATCTCTTTTGTCTATACTCCTTTCTTCTGTTATGGTCATGGTAATTTACCGCTACTTTCACAGTATGATTGACTGTTAAAGAGTTAGGTAAAGAATGTTGTTAGTTAAGAAACCATGAAGGGCTAAAAGTAAAGAGTAACATTCTTGTCCATGAAAATACATGCTAGATTCAAAACTTTCAAGATTAACGAAATTTCAGATTATAAAAATTAATTTAGTTTGATAGCAGAAGAAGTTGTGATGACACTTTCAGCACAACAACACTGTTTGTTTAGGTCTGAAAAACAATCTCAGAAAACAAGGCAGATTTCTTCAATCGTCAAAAACATGTTTTGGTAAGTTTGAGACTCAAATCTGAAATACATAATATAGGCGTGACACTGCATAAAATTAATAATGGGTGCAGTATAAAATTAATATTTTTTAACTGATGTCAAGCAATTTACAATGTTTTTACACATTCATTTTCACACACAAGAGATACAAAATATATTTGCAAACAAGGATCATTCTATCATACTGACTGAATCTAAGTCTTTACTTGTTAAGTATGTTTTGATGACCCTACAGTAGAGAATATTTAATATTTTTAGAAGAGACAGATATGTAGGATGCTGATGATCTTAAATTTCATTTCATTCAATGAAATTTAAGTATGAGTACCCTAAACGAGGACACTACTCCAATATCAGGTATCCCATTCAGATTAAAATAAGATTTAAACCCAGCATTTACAGCATTTGGAATACATCTGCAAATGAATTAATTTTTTTAAAAAAACAAACACAAAATAGGAAGAAATATTAGAAATCTAGATTGCTGGCTAATAAGCTCAGATCTGGCTTTTCTGTGCATTCATGAAAAAGCATTTTCCTTCCTAGAAAATTTAGAACATCAATTTATCAAAGACTACGCAGGAGTGCTACATAATTTTTATTTCGTTTCCTTCTAACCTAACTTCTAAGCAGACCACATAAATCATTAAGTTATTATAAAACACTACAGTTTTGCCATTGTTAATTACCCTGAGACCTCCCTGCCCCATCACTTTGATGAAGTTCTGTAGTCAAGAAGGAGATTCCAATACCACCATATCTTTCCTAGAACCTCAAGAAAAGCACCTTCAGATTGACAGGAGCACCTGCCTCTGCCATCACCAGCTGATAATGGGGTGAACAGTGTTCAGAGACTGCAAAGCTTAGTTTTTAACTGTTCTTAAACAGCAAGCAGCAGTTGCATCCATCTGAACCAAGCTAATGCTGCCATGTTCTGACAAACAGCTACTTCCTCAAGCTGTAGTTATGACACATTTTTTAATGTAAGCCTTGTTTTAAAACTTGCTTTCCTGATAAAGATATGGGGACACATAAAATCTGGAATTCAAATCCTTCATTAGGATTTCACCAAGTCTCAAAACTCTCCAGCCATCTCTTCAGTTGACTGGAGTGTAATTTATTTGGAAAGCAATATTTGCATTCCTTTCCCCCATTTTACTGATTTCTCATCTCTTTAAAAATAGCAGTGTCATTCCAAAGGCCAAAGAACAGTCATCTTGTGTCCAGCAGAAAACAAAGTCTCCTAATAAATACCCAAGTACTTAACTAGAGGACAAAGAAATCATTAATACAATTCTAAATAAAGTAAATTTCTTGCTAAGCTAACCTTCTAATTGCCAAGTACAGCTCTTCTATACATGCATATTTATATGTATAGATTGACAAAACAAATGTAACAGTTTAGTACACAGGGCTCATGGCTGAAAAATTCAGAGGTAACAATTATATTTGGGAAGAACATAATGTGTTTGTCCAAGCAAGGATTCTAGGTAAAGAGCTGACTCTTAGAACAACAGCATGACACTAACAAGAGTATTGTTTTAAAGATAATGAAATAGTTCATTGATGCAATTAATAGGTCTTACAAAAAAAAAAAGAGCAGAAGTTAAAATACTGTGAAAGAGACATCAACTGTAAGTATTTCTGTAACTGTGTTGTGGTTGCAAGTCAGCATAAGTATTTATTTTTTAAATCAATCCAACTTTTTAATAAAAGCTTTTTCCCCTGCTCTCCACATATTCTTCCATGTTCCTGGTTCAGTGAACATCTCTGAAAAATCAGAAATACTATAGATTACATGGGTCACAACAAGAACACCAGAGTAAAGCCATATCCTGAGCTATGCCTTCAGTGAACCAGGAAGTACCAACATGATTTCACAGATGAAAAAGTGAATAATCAAAGTGTAAGATAAAAACAAGCAAAGTTAAACTTGTTCAGTGGTCTTTCACCAGTGCAACTTAGCACTCCTGACCTGATTTAAAAATATGAAACATTTTCTTTTAAAAGGAAGTGTCAATATTAAAACTTAACGTCTGTGAGTTGTTATGTCAGTTGCTGTTTCCTGAGAATAACAGGAATGTTACTTATTAAAGTTCACAGGACCTTTGATTCACAAACTGCTGTTCTGCATTCCCATCTCAAGGATATATTTGTATTTCTTTTCCAGAGAATTCTATTATCCCCTCAATTCACAAGCTGTTATTATGCATTCCCATTTCAAGGGTATAATATTTTTATCTCTTTTACAAAGAATTCTATTATCCCCTTGTCTGATTATTCCATTTATGTCTAATGGATCTTAAAAATAGGAGCATGTGTCTTTGTGGGGCATTCTCTGCTTTGAACAAAGAATATGGAAGTCAGAGCATCCTGCCCCCTTGAGCCCTATTTACAAACATTCAGCTTTCTAACTACATACTTGGTCTGCACACAAGTGGAAATGTATACAGATGTCACAAAGAGTAATAACTGTAATAAAAAGAAAATTCTTGCAGTAAGAAGAGAAACACAGCTTTTCTCTTGTATTTGTGTGAAGATGGATCCTGATACAGGTGAGAAGCAGGACACTGGCATGAGGGATAAAAGCTGTATTTGTGAAAAATGATTGTGACATTGGTATTTCAGAGTTCACATCTGTACTGGTATGTAAATCAAGCACATAATGTGAGAGAAATTCACAGGGGTAGTCTCTTTCTATATATAACAAAAAAGTCACATTCAGTGACATGCTGTGCCAATAGAGGTCTTTGGAACTTACAGTGTGAGACAGTAACTCCTGCACTTTGGCACACAGCTCAGGTAAAGGCTGAATCATCTGTTGTTGTTTATCTTGCCCAAGACAGTGCCTGAAACACGGGGTGTCCAGCTCTGATGTGGTCCCACTGAATTAAAGTGGTAGTTGTTAGAACAATATATCATGTATTTCCAGATGGAAGACTGACTCCATCACTGACATTTCCCTGATTACTGACTCAGAAAAGATCACCAAATCTTTTCTCTTATCTGTTCCATCAGTGCATCCATCACCAACTTAGGATGAAGAATTTGGAGAAGTATAGTTAAAGTGTTTTATGGTGTCTGGAGCTGTGTTTCAATAAAAAAGATTAGGGTTCAAAGGCTACTAATATTGACAACACCCTTGAATTTTCAAATTCTTTCCTGACACTTTCTCTCATATCACCTGTTCCAAAGTTCAGGGGATAATTTTCTGTAAATACAACTTTTAATGCTGTCATAAGGCTTGAAGTCGCCTGCACAAGCTCAATTGTTTCAGCACAGCATTCCAGCATGCACAAATTAACAGAGAGGAATATCCTCTGTTCTAGGTCTGATATTCAGCTTTCTGACCATAAAATTGGGTAGTACATTTTTTGTCAGGGAAGGAGATCTGATTACATACAAGCAAAACTTGAATAACAAGAAGAAAGTTTGAACTGGAAGCTTCTTACCCTGTCGCATAGAAGAGAGCACTTGATTGTTTTACTTTGAAGCAGTAAATTAAAGACTATATTATTTTCAGAAGTTTTCTGAAATAATGGAAATTTGAGCTTCACAAGTGATGGGATTTGCTGGATGATCATTGACTTCGTTCCACCTTGCAGTTATGAACAGTTAAGAATTCATGGGGACACACAGATAATGGTAACTCCTTTATTTCCCACTTCTTCAAGAACCTCAGCTTCCCTACAGGGAACAATTTCAAAATAAAATAGTCCTTTAATTTGACTTGCATATCCACCTATAGTGGGGCTCACTATGATACTTTTTTGCAGACTATATTAAGTGTTTTTTAAAAAGCTTAAGAAAAGTGCAGAATTGGATGTTCTTTAAAAATGGCATGTAAAAATCAAAGTAAGTGCCAGCTAAAAACCAGAGAAACCAGCACATAAGATGTCATTGTAAAAAAGAACAGATTAAACATATGATGCAAATACTAATATTTAAATTCCTATGTATATTATTAAACTGTAAGTCAGAAACCATTGAGCCTTTTCTACTAAGAAGCCACTTAGAAAACACCTGTGTTTTATCAGTGACAAAATTGCAGTCAACAGCATTTCAAGGATCAAGGGAGAAGGAAGATTCAAGTCACATGCATTCTGGGAACTCTCTGAAATTGCCAAATTCAGCTCAATTTTTCTAATTAATCTTCCCACTCTCAACAACCTGATTTTTGCAAATCTATGTAAAATTCTACCATATTGATATCTCATGTGCTAGATTTCTTGTTTCTTACATTATGGCATTTATCTGGAAATGAAGTGTCTCATCTTTTATTTCTAGAGTTCAGACATAATGCTAGAAGCTTATCCTCTCTTGTTATTTTCTGAATATTAAGAATAGATGAGATGTCAGTCCACCATTTTCACTTTGTATGCAGTACCTTCCAACAGTCACAGAACAAAATCATTTGCATGCACATTCTGCCCCAACCCTCACAAACACTCAACACATCAATTTTCACATCCTTGGGAATAGGAAAATATACTATGGAACGCAGGAAACTACTTGACGCTAGATATTACCTCTAGCTTCAAATAAACATGTTGAGAAACACTGCTTTAACTATAAATATAGATCAAGTTTTAGCCATCAGAGAAAAGTCTACAAGTCCGCTCTAATTATGACTGAATATATTAAACAAAACCACTCACTAGTTGCAGCCTGTTCCTTTTAAGATCTGCAAGTCAGAATCTCCTGCTAAGAGTCACAGCTGAAATAGCATACAATCAAACAACTTCACATAGGGAATCCAGTTCTAGATATAGACATCGACATAGAATCAGTTCAACACCACACAGAACCAGTGCTCATGTAAGGTCTTGTAAATTTAGGGAACATCAAGACTTAGAACTGTGAATGCAGTAATAGAAATACACTGTGTATTTCAACAAACCAAAATAATTAGGAGCTATCCATGGGGCATGTAAATATTTATTTTGTCCTCACAATAAAAAGGATTGCTAGTCATCAATACTGAAATTTAATACCACCTCAGTTTTATTTTATAGCTTTGCAAAGAATGGACCTTCCTTTACATTAACTTCCCACTTCTGCAGCCTGTGTAGCCATGGGAAGATTCTAAAAATTTTGCTAGCGAAGATATAGCCATATGTTTCTGTTACATGCAGGTTCATTAGCAATATAACAACTCATGTTCAAGTGAAAATTTTAATAGACTTGACTTCTTCAAATAAATCTATCTGCATTTTCATTTATATTTGTAAAAGCAGGGACAAATAATTTCATTATTTACTTAAAAAACTCAAGCTGTTCTAAACTTATGGTTACATTCAATACCTACCTATGCTTTAAACCCATTAAATGTCACCATAATCTTAGCATCACCGAAAACAGTAAATCCTGGAAAATAAATCAACCTATCCAGAAATACAACTTTAACGCACACCAGTTTCATTCTACAATCTAAATACAGCTTCACAGAGTTACACTGGGAATAGACCCTCATTTTCAGTTCTGCTGGGTACCTCTTTTGAATGTGTATCTCTTTGCTACAATAAAGTTTATAGTATTCTGCTTCTATTGGTTTCAAACAATTCAAGGAATAACACTGACTGCAACCCATGGTAAAGTGTCCTACAGCTGAGTATGTTCAAAGACAGCATTTTGAGAGAAGACATAACCATCTATTTATGTCCACCTTCCTTTGCACAATGCTATCACTGCAATGATAAAAGTCTTTAGACATAGCCATACAGGTGCACCTACTCCTCTGTTTATGTATACCGGTTCTTTTCAAAGAAGTTACGCTCTAGTTACCAGATGGGCACTGCAGTAATTAGCTCAAATGAAACAGAAGTGAAGATCCTTCCATTCTCTTTTGCTGCTTCATTTGGGATTCACACTACAGTCTTGCCAAGTTCTGACCTTTCAGCCCAGACAGTTACTCACGTCATGAACACAAACTTCCCCTTTACTATGAAGCTCAAGACTTCTCCCTCTCCACTCAGCGTTGTTAACTGTTTCATCTGCAACAGAAGCTACTCCTTTGATTTATACAGGGCCCCACAGCAACCGCCAGAAAGTTCTGTCTGGACCTAGCCTTCATTTCTTTTGGCTGGTCCCCACACTCTATGAGTAGTATTAAATAGAAATTGCTAATATTCTTTGGAAATAACCATTGCCCTGGCTCCCAGTGAACACAGGCTTTTTAGCCCCTACGATCTGTTACAATCAATATGAAAACTTCTACAGCCTTCACAGATTGCCAGCAGGTCTGCTTCTGAAAGTGCCTTGCATCTGGGCTTTAACACACTTCCAATGTTATCAATGGCAATATTTATACATACGTGAAACTAAACTCTTGATATTTTCCTTCTCCTCCCTAAAAATTATGCCATTCCCTTCTGTCTTCCTCCACATTCAATTCCTTAATATCCTAAACTAACTGAAAGGCTTCTTAAAAGCCTTTGTTTGGTTCGTATGTTGCTTTTTAAAATATATTTCTTGATTTTATTTCCATGGCATATGGAAATGGATGCTTCAGTTGCTTGACCTCCTTCAGCCTGAAATGCAAACTGACTACTTAAACACATCCATCTTGGTTTTCACTCAGAGCAACTACACTTACTTGACACTAGTTTAAGGCTGTGTCCAAACAGATGTGCTTATGACAAGTGGTTATTTGTTTGCTTTTAACAAACACAGAAAAGATATCCTTTTCCACTAGGATTAATCAACACCTACAGATTTTTATCTCTTTTCTTCCCCCAAAACTTTTATTTTCTTCATTCTCAGCACAGCTTAAATCCCACTGCATTAATCAACGATAGAGTGTTCCCACATTAAGAAATACTCTCTGCAGGTATTTTTGTATCTATGAAATTGAAGATGCTTTACATTAAAACTTTAATCTTCACAAGATTACTGTAATTATTAGTTGCACTATAATAACTGGTTTTGTGGCAACCACATGTTTGATGCTCTATTGTTAAAAGAAGAGCAGTCCCTTTCATAAGACTTTACTATCTGGAAGGCAGATGTATAAAGATACCAGGAAAGTCCAGAGAAAAAATTAAACATCCCAGGTTTTTTTCCTAATGTTTGTTTGCTTTGTATTGTAATTGACTCATTTTTTATAGCTCTCGCAACAAATTACCTTAGAATAAGCAAAGGAACTAACTGAAGGGCATTCTTTGCTGTAGCCAGTTTCACTGTGGAACATGAGGTACAGTTACTTAAAAATTATGAGGTACATATATGAGGTACAGTTATTTCAAAAACGGGGAGAACAGAACAGACACACTCTGACACTGATGCCACATTTCCTTAGGAAACTGAGCTAAAACTACAGCTAAATGAGTAACTTTGTTTATCTGAAATATGGTAGGGAAACCCTTCACATAAAAATGTACAAAGAATGACTTAATGGAAGTGTGTTCAAAGGATATCAGCAGTACTTCATTCCTTCTAGAGGTTGTCATTTCCAACTGAAAAGCCATTCTTGAGAAGGAAAAATGGAAATTGATGTGGCTGTACAGGTACATAGATGTCTGAAATTACTATGATGGGTATTTGCAGCAAGTCCATTATATGCTGTACTTAAGGTTCAATAAACCTGGAAAATGCAGGCTCAAGATTGATGGTGAAATGACCATTGTTTGTATAGCTCCTCAGAAAAATTCATCCATTCATTTTCTGAGAAAACAGTTTAAGCCAAAATGTTGCCTTGATTAATAGGGAGGTGACAAACAGAACAGGGGGAAAGTATGACCTATAAAAGTTCAAAAAAAGTTCTATAAAAATTCCTCATGTGAGGAATATAATAATTTAGATTACTCTTGATCAAAATTACTTTTGAAAACAGAAACACTGGATGTCTCTTAGGTGAAGGAAAAATGAGGAGTGGGCATCGACACTTCTAGCACTCATCAGTCTTTAATGTACTCCTTGAACAAAGCAGGTGAGGCCTTATCTTTCTGCTTGTTGAAGAAAACTAAGATAACACTATTGAAAACTTTATCTCCTACCTACTTATGTTGGTGAAGAGCCACTCACTACCAGAGTGTAGCAAAGGTGCTACACCTTATATAATATCTCCTTGTTTCTGTTCAAACAGAACGCTTTGGTGCACTGTTTATTAACATGAACAACATAATTCAAAGTGTTTCTAATCTGAGAAACACCTTGTTTCACCATGCTTACATGAAGAAACCTTTCTCTAAAACCCTATACTTTGTGACCTGGTAACTTGATTATGCACAAACTGCTGGTGGACTAATTGCCAAGAAACAGAATCGTGTGTTTCCTTTGAAGATGAGAAATACTGTATCAGATTAGATTTTGAAACAGGCAAAGTAAGAGGAAATATTCTGCTGAGTCTTCATGGTACAGAAGTTCATTTCTAGTTATAGTCCATGACTTTTTCACCAATTTCATATGAAATATGAAGTGATGTCACTCTTCTTCTATAATATTTCAAAGGCAAAATGCATTATCCAGAACAATGAGTGGAACCACAACTTAACTGTCATGACATTGTAGACAAGTCACATAATGCACTGACTCCTCAAAAATTTTAAACATTTTAATGTATCAACTATTTTTCATATATTCTGTGATGCTTGTGTTCAACTATGTCAGCTAAAAAAAGGTTTATTCTTAGCAGAATATGTACATTCCCAGTGACTTAAACACTGTTCTTTAATCTAACATAGTAAAATTATTGTTAATGCCAAGTCCAATAGGAGATCCTTCTTCTTGGCTATAATTCTGCAGGGACCTTAGGTAATGGAATCAAAATCTTGAGCTTTAAACAAGTGCTGGCACAAACCTAGCTGCAGTAACCAGAGCAACCTTAAGCAATGTTGTAGTTACCTGGCGTCTGCTCACTAGACTATCTTTTTATGAGCCTCAGGCAGTTGGTGAATATATATATATTTGCATTAATTCCCACTTAAAGTTAAATTTAATTGAATAAACTTAGGACATTCTAGTCCTCACCACAAATGATGTGCAATATTATTCTAACAAAGAAATTTAGTAGATATTTGCAAACTTTGAGAAAATCCTTGAAAGTGGATATCACAAATAAAGTAAATACTGATCTTCAATTTTACTTGTATTATAAACTATGTCACTTTATGTATTTTAAATTGGTGAAAAACTTCTGTCTGTCTTCATATTTTATCAAGGCCTTGTTGCAGGTTTTCTTAGGGAGAGAAAACATGAGTTATATTTGGACTGAGGGTTGAGCTACCCCAGCCTGAAGTACCCCAGCTGAGGCCCCATCCTGAGGCCTGTGAAGCCTGTTGCGCAGTTAGAAATTAGCCTGTGACTTGTGGCGCAGCAGAAAATAGATGTTAAGGTGTTAATGTGAAACAGTGGGTTTTCTGAGGTCAATGAGTATAGTTATCAGTGGTCACACTTTAGCCACCTTAAGAATAAGTCCAACAATGTGTGTTTGCATTTTTCCCTGTGCTGTATGCCATTGAGAATGGCACTGTAATTGTAAACTATATAGAAATGTATATAACTTGCCATTTTAGGTGAAATAAAGGGAGAACATAGCACTAACCACACTGGTCGGATCTATGTTTTGCTCTCATTCAACTTCCCATTATTTTGGGGGTTTCCCTGGCCAGAAGGTCTAGCTTTTTTCTTTTTTAACACAAGGGAAGTTAAGTATCTCCCACATTACAGCGCTTGAAAAAGTACCAAAATGCGGTCTGAGGGTACCCAGCACTGATACTGAGTTACCTTCATTAATTATTAAAGAAAACAAAACTCAAAAAGAAAGGCAACAAACTTCTGACACTACTACCAACAATAAGTTAGGCAAGAGTAAGACTGATCTGCTTTGGGACCTATGGTGTTGTTCTGTCTGAAAGACAGCACTGACTCTATAATCAGAAAATAAACAGGTCTTAGACAACATACATCTTCTCCAGGCATATAGAAATTCCAAGGACTTTGTAAAGAAAACTCCATGTATGATTAAGATACCTTCCTATATTCCTTCTTGAAGTCAAGATGCCTTATTTATTATGCTTTTCACTTGATTAAATAAACAAATTTTATTAATTAAATAAATTCCATATAAGGAAGGTTTTGTTCCCATTGACATACTGAGGGCCTAGCAGGTTCCAGCACAGTTCAGAGCAGGCAAGAAAAAAGATGGAAGCCACTGTCTTCAGAAGAGCATGAAATACTGTGGCACTAATCAATCAGACTTCTGGTACTAGGGTTTGAGCTCTGTGTTGAGAAAACTTGGCTAATACAGAAATGATAATGCCAGATTTTGCATTCTTGTCTGAACTGATGCTGAAGTCATCAGCCATCCTGACACTGGTAAAGCCACTTCAGCACTGGGAACAGTAATGATTGTGTAATGAATAGTTGGTATCATAATAAAATTTCATAAATTAGTTTCTTTCATAAAGTGCTGGATTCTTCACAGGATAGCCAGAGGTGTCATGAGGCCACTCCTGAACTCAATTTTGGTTTGATCAACCTGACACCACAACTGTCATATACACCTAAAGACCTGAATGCTCACTTGTCAATGTCAGCAGGAAGAGAATGACACCTAAGTGTCACCACTGAAAGCTTACTTCATGCTAAATTAATTTGATGCCATTGCTCCCATGGATAGACTAGAATATAATTTCCACTGTCTTCTACTTCATTTTGACATATTGAGCTGACATTAAATAATTTAAATAAAGCAGCACAAAAGCATTTGGAGGGTACTTATCCTTCAAAATATCTCTAGTCTTGAATTCATACATACATGAACTTCAAGCTACTAGTGGCAATTGAAATGATTACTTAAAAAGGACTAAAACAGTATTTAAAAGATAACCTATGACTAAAGCAAAAAATGTTTAAAATAGTAATTAAAAACCTTTCCAGTTTGTTTGAAATTGATAAAATTGCTCATTTCCTCTCTATCTCCAACACTGTTGTATCAAACGATATTACTTGAAGACTTAAAAACATCTACTGAATGACAGCTCCTTAAATTGCATAAAGTTCAACCATGATAAACAAATACTCAAATGGACAAAGGGTAGCACACAGAATAGCTTGTACTCACCTATTAATAAACATCATACTAAATTTAGGTTGACAGCCACAGCTAAAATAGCACATGAAATGATTATTTTATTTGATACTCCATAGCTTAAAAATCACAACTACTGGAATCTATTTCTGGTCTGTCACTCTAGCAAAACTTCATACACCAGTTTCCCAGTTTTAAAATGTGGAGATTAATACATGTTATCAGCGATGTTACAGGGCTTAAGTCAGTATTTCAAAACTTTTAGATTCTGAGTGCAAGTTCTCCATCAATGCTGCAGAAAGGAAATCTATTAATTTCCATTCCTTTAACTACCACCAACAGCCTTATGAACAGGAAAAAAATTCAAGTTGCAGCAGCATTTCCAGTATCAGACAACTATCACTAGCAACATATAATATTCTTTTAAAAAAAAAGAATGAAAGAATAATTTGTTTAAGGAGCCAAATTTCAGCCTGATGCTTTTATAGGAATAATAAATCTCTAAAAACAGGATTCATAATATTGATGCAGAAATACTGAGACAAACTCAAAACTATTAATGGTGCAAAAGACACCACTTCAAATGCTTTTACCTGTCTGAACCAGTTTTGCTGCTTTGACACACCTACAATTCTTGTATATATTTATCCCTCTGAAACACAGAACAAGCACATAACACAAAGAGGCCTTTATATATAATGCTATATAATTACCCTTCGCATTTCAGATGGTTTGAAAATCTGTGTTTATGAATATAGTTCTGTGATCATGATCCTGTTGACTTCAACGAGGGCAGAGTCCACCTCATGGAATAAAAAACACAGTCGTCTCTTGACTGGCCTGAACTGCAGCAAATGGGTCAATTAGACCAGCCTTTCTATAAAGGTATCCGAAATATTTGTTTTTCAAAAACTGCACGCAACTGGTTTCATAACAGGAGACATAACACTTCTTGCCTTGATCACCTTCCAGCATCATAAACCTCTGCTTTTTTTCCTAACACAAACACAGGGAAGTGAAACTACCAGCTAGTCCTTTCCCATAACATGAAATATAATGAAAATTTCTTTGAAAAACAGGGAAGAAAACCCACCAACCATGAGGTACACATCTGCTCTTCACTACAGCCAAAACTCTGGTTTGAAGCTAGAAATCAACTCTTTTTCATGACAGTTGGGTATATCAGTGACTTGTTTCCAAATGCAAGTGACTATTCTCATTACTGAATAATCAGCTACTCTGTGTAACTGTACGATTATTTTCAGTATTTGTGTAGGAAAAAAACTGAGACTCCAGATTTAGCAAAGCCACATCATCATTCCAAAAAGTTATATGGCAATTTTTATCCCATACTGTGCAATTATCTATAAATATATTGCTTTGTAGGCTTTATTGATCGAAATCTATGTTTTACATCTTGTATTTGCTCCATATCTAACTTTCTATAAAACACACTGTAGGAAGAATACAATAGAAAGAAGTAAACTTTATTCTCATTGCTCTAGTCCTTTACAGAAAATAATAGTAATAATAATAAAGAAACAAAACAAAACAAAACAAAACAAAACAAAACAAAACAAAACAAAACAAAACAAAACAAAACAAAACAAAACAAAACAAAACAAAACAAAACAAAACAAAACAAAACAAAACAAAACAAAACAAAACAAACCCCCCAAAAATTTGAATCCTTTTACTGCTCTGAAATTACAAGCACACATTAAGCTTAAGTTCATTTATGGAAAAGTTGTCTACCTGCTTTTCAGCATGTAAATGCTTCCAAACCACTGAATAGCTGTGCAACTAATAATCTGCCGTAGAAAGAAATTTAAGACTGCAATAAGAATCAAAACATTGTATCAATTTGGAATTGTATGTCACTGATCCATTTTAAATATTTGCCCCTTGTTTTATATATGAAAACCCAAGAAATTATGTGACTTTCCCCCTCAGCATCAAAAGGAATCTCTTCAAGAACCTCAGTGGAAACAACAATTATAAAAATTGTTCTTCCTGATCCTTCATGCTAATAATCTCACAATGACACAAGGAAAGAGAAGACACTGATGCTCACATTGAGGCTTTAAAATATTTGGTAATATACCAAAATATATATTTGCAATATACCGATCTGTGCACTACTCATGGACACGCAGGGATGCAAAGGGCACATACTGTCCTCTTTTTGTGCTCAACAGTTTTGGTCACTTAAAGGTGAGTTTGAGAATTCTGGTATTACTGCTAAACTTGAAAACGAAATATGCATTTAAAAATGGAATGCAAATAGAAAAATAACGCCTATTCACTTTTGAACTTATTTTATGATTTCACAATCTTAAAAAAAAAAATGTATCATTTTCCCACCACAGATATCAATGCCCAGTAATTTGTCATCATTCTCAAAAGAAATACAAAACATACTGAAAAACAATAAATAAACATTTTGTTAACAATTATGTTTGTACACAACCAGGTTAGAACTGCACTGAAATAACTCTCTTATCTTCATATGCAAATTCCTGGAACACACACATCATCACGTTCTTTTATCTTTCCTTCATTTTACAGGCAAGCTTCTAATCAAATGCGATTGATAACAGTCTCTAACTATGGTGGGAAAAAAGATAATAAAACAAATCAGGCCAGGATCCAGAGAAGGATTTACACAAATAGAAGAAAAGTAAGTAGTTGTCTAAAATTCAACTTTTTATGTTTCTGATGGTAGAAAAATTTGAGTTTTAAATCCAATAGTCATTTAAAGCTAAAACATTTATCAGCAACATTTATCAGACTACTTCTTCCCCTGCCAACAATTTTTTTTTTTCAGACACAGTATTCCTTCATGTGCTATTTGGAGGGAAATACTTCTCTGCAATAAAAATTCTTTCTGTATTTTTTTCACTCCCTTCCAACTTATACCAAACAAGAAAGCATAACAGACATCCTTTTATGGTTAAAAAGATCCTGACCACAGTTCTTAATGTTCTTGGACAAGCAATGCCCACATTACCACAACACTTTCTTGACTTAACACAGTTTGAAGATGAGGATGATGCTTTACATGCTCCAGGCTGAACAGATTTGTTAGGAAGACATGTCCTGACAGACATGCTTAAGAGAATAAAGTCATTGATTAATCAAGAAAGGAGTCCATTAAAATAATGGAATTAATATATTTGTAGATGGTTACTTAACAGGACAATGTCAAGGTATTTTTGTCAATTTTTGAATATTCCCTTCTCAATCAGCATTAATAAATGCTTGGCTCCACATTTGTCTAGCTTTCAGCGTGTTAGAAGCTGGATTGCAATTAATGGCTGCAAAAAAAAAAAAAAAAAAAANAGAGTGTGTTTCAATTAAAGGGTACAAAAAAAAAAAAAAAAAAAAAAAAGGCAAACAGTCCCAAACAAGTATTTTACATGAAGTGATAAATTCAGCATTTCCAAATACTATGTTTTCTGTATAATACTTTTGCAAAGATCTGAACACCCTCATGCACAGGAGAAGCAAGTAAATATCTGGAGACAATACTGCAAAAGTTTCAAACCAGTGTTTTCAAAAGTTTACATGCAGTAAGCTTCCAAAATATTAATCTCAAGAAGAATCTTTTTCATTGTATTTTTCAAAGAATACAAAATTAGAACACAAAGATGAAGAGATAAGACTTGTTTCCAGTGTTTCTCTGTGATTCAAAAAACACTGATGTTTTGTACAGCTGTAAATATCTTAATTGAAAGTACATTCCAAAATTGCCTTAATATGGTAATGCAGAGATTATTCATCTTTCTCTACAAATTCAGACTCTAGGTTTTTTTAACCAACCCCAAAATAACTCTTGCATATTAAATGAGCAGTTAATAGTCTTCATATCGAAAACTTACTATTGATTCTTTTAGCTTACATTAAAGGAGAGATTTCCTTCACAGTAACAGTGATGATCAACTCACTGGAGGAAGAAGAAAATCAGCTGCACCATGACCACAAATGTTCCCAAGTGGATCACTTGACTGAACATTTAAACACTATAATCCCTTAGATGGGCATTCCCAAATTGATTTAAATGACACTGATAGATTATTAAACTGCAGGAAGGAGTTTACAAACAAATTCAACTGAATGCCTTGGTGCTAAGCAAGTGTAAATATTCTACTTGTGCATTCATCCCACTTGAGCCAAGTTGCTCTAAAACTTTTTGGACGATGAAAGAATTTTGAATGGCATCAAATTTTTCATTCTAGTGTAGACATACTATAATAGTTTTTCTCCTTTTTAATTTAGTTTCAGATTCAGTGTGTAGGTAACTGCTCTTTTCAGATGCCTCCCCACTCTCTTTGCTCCTTTCCCTGACCTGTTTTCAGTCTCAAAAAATAAGTAAGTTCACAGAAGCTCTATGAAGATCAGCAGTCAGGTAGAGGAGAGACACAACTGGTTATTCCACCGAATACTGCGACAGGCAAATTCAGTTTGCTAGGAAAGGCAGCAAAAGGGGGGGCAAATAGTGAAAACACTTCTCATCTTTTCACTTGATAAATCGCTACATGGGACACAAGAGAACAGTAACATCATAGTGTAGTGATTCAAGAAGATGAGAGATTAAACCTGTATGAAATGAAACTTCACTATTTCTACTGCTTACAAATGTGATTTTACTTAAAACCCACACCTATATGTGCCAAAAAACTGTAGAAGTCCTGCTAAGCACACTCATTTTCTGTCTTGATAAAGAGCATTGCAAAATTAATTAAATTCCTTTTTTCATATCCCATTTATACAGATCACTATTACAATTTTCCAATTTTCCTGGAAATGCATCCTTCCAAACCTAGGAGACTGCAATTTTTTCAATCTTACATGGATCTCTGCTTCTTAATAGGCTTCAAATGACTCTCAGTTCTTTTCTATTAAATTATTTCTCTGTGCTATATCTTCTTTTATATTTAGTATTGAAGCACTATATTAACATAACGCTTATTCATACAACTTACCTTCTTGTAACAGTGATAACATTTTTGTATCAGTGGCATATAACTTTCTACATCATTTTTCCAGGAGGGATAAGTTTATTCAGCTATATTCACGAAATTCATAACTAAAGAAGCCAAGGAGATGTAATTCTGCATGCTGCAATGCTGCCTCACATGAGTCAGAGAAATAATGTATGCCTCCAAGTTGCTTTAATAGGTATAGTCTCCTAAATGTGATACTATCATTGCCTGAAGGCCTGTAAACGGGCCTGCAGTTTGATCACATATCTTTGCAAGAAGGAACTGGCAACATGTGATAAACAACAACAACAACAAAAAGAAACAAAGAGAATATTTTAGCTATTAAATTGCTGCCATACAATAAAACTGATGCTGCAAGAACTCAATCGTAAAATGCCAGTCTTGGTTATTACAAATTCAGTTTCACAGTTTCTTATGAAACATTTGCTATTGCATCAAGAGAATCTCTGGTCATTTCATTCCAATATTTCTTTTGTTTTAGGAAAGCTCATAAAGCACGCAGTCCTAAAGCACTGTATTATTAACATCTCAGTCTTTTATTTCTACCAAACAAGTAATATCCACCTATAATTTACAACATCTTGAAATAAAGTTTCAAAAATTTCTTATTTTATATTAAAAAAATCCCAACTTGAAAAGGGAGTTTGAGTCGCCATGTAAAAAAGAATATTAATACAAGAGAAACTGCTCCTCTGTTCAGCAGCTCTAGTGCAGCTAAGGTTAATTACACAGAACAAAGCCCAGAAATTACTGCCATTTTAACAGCCTTTTATTGACATTGTCAAAATAAATGATATACATAAAATGAAATGGATACACAAAGAACTACATTCTAACTGGAAGGGTAAGTGCTCCATTTGTAAACAAAGATGAAACACAGCCTTAAGAATATAAAATTAAAATTGTATTTTAGATTAAATATTTCTCATACAGACTGCAAGTCAGATTACATGTACTCCTGTCTCTGCTCTGCTTTTTAATTTTTTTTTTAGAAAGGGAAGGAGTTACAGTGCTTTTCTTTCATGCAGATCACAGCTCAATTCTGTGAACTTTAGAAAGAAGGTATAATTGAAGTTCTAAGTATCTTCAGACACACAGTTATTGTCCAAATGTGAAGAGGTGTCCAAACACTCAAGAACAGTAAGGAATGTTATAGCGGCACAACAGTAAGAACCCATAATAGTGGAAAAATGGCCTAGGAGAAAAATCTCCAGCAACTCTGAAGTCTCACAACCCTTTCTGTTGACAGGCGTGGCTTGTTTTTCCTTCAAGGAAAGTGTGTCAAAGCGAACTGGACTTAAATGACTGCTAATTTTAACTGTGATGAGTTGTGAAGGTTATAGAGAGGGGAGAGGAAGAACACAGCTCTGGTTAAAGCCTTGGACAAGCTCTCTCCTCACAGCTCAGTATTCCACTCTGAATTTGCATATACCTAGCCCATGTTTCAAGCCCTGTCTAAAAACCAGGGGTTTTTTTATCATATGTCACAACTCCTGTGAGCAACATATTAAATCAGAACTTGTCAGATGATCAGTTACTAATTTCATCTAATCTATGTAGGGAGAAAAAGCGAAAATACCTACATGTATGTCAAAATGGGAACCTAGGTACAATGTGACCTATATTTCAAGAGCTTATCTAATCACGTAACAATAGTAAAATGAAAATTAAATAAGATTTATTACTGAAAAAAATTAATGAGTCTAGGTGAAATGAGATAGAATTAATGATTTTATCTAGGACACACATTATAAATGCTAAACAATGAGAATAATAATTTGGGATGAGCTTGTTTATTCTTTGTTAACCAACACATTGTCCTCGGGGTTTTGCAAATGAATCGCTGATTATTTACATACCATCAGTCAGTCATCAGTTTTAGTCAAGACATCAGTCATATTTGTCTAACATTTTTCTACACCAGAAAAGATGTTACAGTAAAACACAGAGTATCTGATATGTGCAAATATACAAACACATTCCAATATATTAAAAGCACATATATTTCAGTAGTTTATTACTTAAGATAACTACAAAAGCAAACCATTAAAATTACAAAATATAGCAAGATATGGAACAGCATTATCAGTTTAACTCTATTTCCCCATTTTCCTTCACCAGAAGGACTCCCTAATGGTATCATATGGGTATACTTAAGTGTTGTATGTGCACTCCAGACAGTTCATTACGCAACTCAAAACCAACATTTAATTCATGGACATCTTTTTGCCCAAATTTTGATGTACTGGTAACTTGCTAAGGCCTAAGGATTGCACGTAATTGCACCCCATGAAGCCAAATTAATGCTCCTCCCCATTGCCCCTTCTCTCCCATGGATGTGCTGTTTGCAATGATTACAGGTCCCAGCACATAAAAGACATGCAAGTTCTAGCATGAACACCTAAACTGTTAAAACAGAAATAGCGAGTCAAGAGGTCTACGTTTCATTTGTTGTTCCTTCACTGTCTCACTGAGATGCTGCTGGACAAGGCAGACTTTCCTTTAGCCTTCAACATCTGAAGTCTCCTTCTAAACCAGAAAATACCTACCTACACCTCTTGTAAACAAGCAACTTCCTTCCTAAACAGAAGTTCCTATAGAAATTAAAAGCTTTATAGGAACATGGGAACATTATTAGCTAGCAACTGGTGGACAAAATGCTGTGCATTCTTTTGGTAACACGGAAGAAAAACTGCAGAAATCCTACTTCTTTGTGTTTTTACTTTATGTTTATGGTTTTATGATTAATGACATTGCCAGTATCAATTAGACAAAAGTAAAAGTGATGGATCAGTCAACCTCAGTATGTTTACTGCTGAGTAACTTTCAATGTTAAAGCTTTAATATTTTTATTTTTATTTTTGGCTTAAACCTCTTCACCCATGAAACCAAGTAAAAGTGCATAGTGTTACACACCCCACTACATGGTTATTTTACAGAGACATATTTAAAAAAATAAAAAATCAAACAAATGAAACCTCCGTTTAAGACTGGCAGCCATGAAAGTATTTTGTATATTTCAGAAAAAAAAGTTACCAATGCAAATCACAGCATTCAAACCAAGCATGACTAAGAATCATATGAAATCACCATACAGATGTACATTCATGTTGATACTACTCTTTCTTAAGAAGACATAGTCTAGTAAGGTGAAAGCCAGAACAAAAGAACCCCAGAACATTAAACCAACCCAGTCCTTGTAACAGGAACTGGCACTTTTATAAACAAAATTTACATTAAAATGTCAATATATGAGCTGCTGTAGGATTTAAGCCCTGATGTGAAGCCTTAGAAAGAACCCCAGTACTAGAAATTGGCTGTGGGCTCAGCATGGAAACATCCTTCATAAAATCCTACCATCATGTTTCATGCACTTCTGTATTTGCAAATCCAGATTTGCTGGTTCATGAGTTTTACAGATTACGTGCTACCTTCAAATTCTATGCTCAACAACTTCTCAAATATTTTTTTTCTTCAAGAAGAAACAGCAGTGGAGAATGACTGCGAGAGTTTTAAAAATGCATATTTCCAAGATCCACTTCCCAGTTTAAGATCACTGCACACTGCTTGTTCTACATACTATGGGTGGACCACGACAGATAAAACAAGTACCATCATTATGTAATAACCTGCAATTATTTTTATGGCTATTGAATTCCATTCTTCCTATGCAATACATGAAATGCAAATGTAAAGCAATAGTACAAATTACAAGCCCTAACAAGGCAGTAAATCTGAACCAAGTCACGCAACGTAACATATCTATAAACATTCCCACCAGATGCAAAAAAGGCTTTCAAAAGCTGCTCTTTTTAACTTATTTTTATTAATTTTTTAAAGAAAATTAATGAAAATCCCCCTACCCCGGTCATATCTGAATACAAATTCATAGTTCTACCAAATTTGAGCAGAATTCAAGAAATTGAGATGAATATAGTAAGATTTATCAGTAGATGTGGTAGTCTTTTCTCTTACTTTTGCATTATAAAAATAAAATGTTTAAAAATAAAAGAACTGTCATCAAAAATACAGTTGATTGGAGACTATGATTCATATTAAGATCATAACCTATTAAAATCATCAGCTGTGCAGAATGAGCTGTTCCAGTTGACAGATCTTATTAACAAATCTTCCAATAAATTACAGAAAAAGCTGATTTTAAAAAAATGCTTTTGGCTTTCAGCATATGGAGCTAAAGGTGCTCCTGACACTAACATGTTTTATGTGGTTTTAGTGACTAGTTGCTAAAAACAAGTCATCTTGTTCTGGAAAAGCTGTACTAACAAATTTAGTGAGAATGAAGGGAATTTCCCCCTCTCCCCCCCCAGAATTCAAATGTAACACGTTTTGATCTTAAAGTACACTTTTATACAGCTTTGCTTCCCTTGGTTTGTGGGCAGAAGACATTATGAACAAAATCATGAAAGGATGACTAACTAAATCATAGTGTCTGTAAGAATCTCTGCAGCTTCACTGAACTAAAGCAGCTATTGCTTTACTCTTGACTCTCCAATACCAGAATCAGTAGACCTATTCTGAAAAACTCTGTGAGGTCAATAATACGACTACAATGGTGAGACCTGCCAAAAAACACAATACAGTGGAATATGAAAGATCTTACACACTTTTACCTATAGTGACAAGAGAAACATCTTGCAAAATAAAAAACTAAAACAAAACTCCCAAACATTTACAGCCGACAGATCTTATGTTTTTTAAGCTATAATGGAAAACTAGACACTTAAAATATTTCAGCACCAGAAAAGTCTAGTTTTCCGATTCCACAACTTTTTAAACTAACAGAAACATTTCATGACATTAAGATTCTTTTTGCCCTCTTCATTTTATTTTTGGCCTCAGTCAATATTTAAGGTTCAGTGCTTGGAGTTTTGCCTGCTTCTGGCACTGGGCTGCTGGTCTGACAATGGCCAATGGTATCTAGCTAAAGGAGCACTTCCTCACTGGTACTTTGTTGTTATTTTCAATGAAAAAGGTGGACAGCAAAAATAAACTGCAGATTACTGGACACAGGCTAAAATGAAAAACTCTGAGACAAGCATCAATGACATCTACTACTGATAAATGTCTTCAGTACACCAAGCTTACATTTATTTTCCCAGCCTCTAGACCATGCAATTTACTGTCTTCAGCTGCTACAAACGCTACAGTTTCAAATACTGCCAGTACTAACTTGCACAGACCCATTTCTAATCTAAAATCTCAATGGCTCATTATAATTGTGTGTTATAAAGTTTCCCTTTATTAACAGAAGCCCAGACAATCTTTGATGATCCAATATTCCATCAAGTAAGTTAACGCTGGTAAAGGAATCAATCCAGTAATATCATACTGTCATCTATTTTTAAATATAAACTATTTGCACCAAATGCTTGCATACATCTCAAGATAAAGAATACTTTATGGAGTGCAATTCAGGAAGTTAACTTCGTGCCTTTGTCACAAAGTCCTAAGTAGTATAATATTCACAGCAATAAAAATTAGCCTAAAACATCTCTATGTAAAGCATGGTCAGAGTATTGTGAATTATGAAGACTACATATTATTTCAGGACTACCTATCAGCCTTGTAAACTTCTAGTTTTGCTATTGGTAAAAGAGGTAAAATGACACCAGGCACCACAGACCTGACAAGCTTCATACGGCATGCAGGTCCATCATTCTATCCACTACAACAGAAATAATACATGCTGCATAACATTCTATGCTCCTTTGAGAGATAGCTGCCTGGCACAGACTAAAACAGTCTAGTGTAAAAAGATCAAGTCAGATCTGAACTCCACATCATTCTTGCCACTGTTGTGACCTCAATATGCTACGTATCAGGTTTTAGTTAGTCAGCTACAAACAAAACCAATGAAGTTTAAAAGCAAAAGAAAATATTATTCTTATTCAGAATATTTAGCTCAGATTTTTTAAACAGCATTAGGACTTTTTATACAAGTGCATTTGTTTTTTGGTATTTGCAGCAATTTAACATAAATCTTGAATGCTGTCAAATAAACCAAACTGCTAAGGCACGATAGTAAAGAAATTGGCCTGGAAAACAAATCTCATTTGACCCTGCATATTACATTTTTGTTTGTTCTGTACTATAGTTAATTACTCAAACATAGACAAGTATTGCAGTCTTTTCACAGTATGTGGAATTTGGTATATGTTGTAAACAAAAGTTGCAGTGAAGTCTTTTAAGAGACTTCCAAATGATGAAATCAGACTAAGGAAAAAAACACAAATATGTTCTTATCTTTCAATTTGAACTTGAGGATAAACCTCTTCCATTGACAGTCTTACACACACAACTGTTTGGCCCCTGGCAATGTGTCTAGACAATGTCTGTTATTTATTTCAGTTCTAAAAGATATGCACTAAATACAATGGTCATCACAAAAAAAAAAAAAGTGTCTAAAGAAATAGGTCTGCCTTGTGTTATTTCCTTTACGCTTCAATACTGAGAAATTATTGGAAGGCTGCTGGTGACAGCATCATAGCTAAATTAGCCCGAATTTAGCTAAATTATTCTGAGCACAACAAGCAGGTACATATCCATAGGAAATGAGTACTTTAGAAGATACATACAAGAAGGTGCTGTTAATCAGGGAACATCTTACTTAGTCAAAACATTAAAAACCCACATGGAAATAAAAAGAAAAATACCTAAATGTCTTGTTTTTAACAGCATCACTGGCAACATATTCGGAAATCCACTAATACTGTGCAATCGTAATAACGCCACATAAACAAGTACAATTTGTAAATGATGAGCTGGAGGGTTTTAATGATTTGTCATTATGATTACATATGTGTCCCTAGCTGACAAGAAGCTACCAAGAAAGAAACAAAACTACACAGAATGAATGTACCTGGGTAGCTAAGAAGGTCCATGGCATCCTGGCCTGTATCAGCAATAGTGTGGCCAGCAGGGCCAGGGCAGTGACCCTGCCCTTGCACTCAGCACTGGTGAGGCCACACCTCAAGGGATGTGTCCAGTTCTGGGCCATCACTATAACAAAGTCATTGAGGTGCTGGAACATGTCCAGGGAAGGGCAATGGAGCTGGTGAAGGGTCTAGAGCACAAGTCTTGTGATGAGTGGAAAAGGCATCTGGTTGTTTAGTCTAGAGAATTTGAGGCTCAAGGAGGAATCTTATCTCTCTCTACAAACACCTGAAAGGAGGTTGTAATGAGCTGGAGGTCAATCTCTTTTCCCAGGTAACAAATAACAGGAGACGAGGAAATGGCCTCAAGTTCCACAGAGGAGGTTTAGATTGGATACCTGGAAAAATTTCTTCACTGCAAGAGTGATCAGGCACTGGAACTGGCTGCCAGAGAAGTGGTGGAACACCTCTGGAAGTGTTCATTTGATGTGCAGATGGGGAACTTAGGGATAGGCATGGGGTTATTACTGGACTTGGCAGTGCTGGGTTAACGGTTTGACTTCATCATCTTTTCTAACCTAAAAAATTCTATGAAAATTTGGAAGAGGTATTTTAGATGTTGAGCCTCTTACCTTTTTAATTACTGTGGCATACACAGTATCTGTAAAGAGGCAGAAATGTGACCTAGAAACTGACTCTCAAAACAAGTATGTACAGTGAATACCTCCCTCCATAAAATATTGTGGAGAAAATTAAAAATGTTGCAACCAACATAAAAGAATTTAATTCAAAACGAACATGCTGATTAAAAATCCAACTGCAAAAAAACGCAAAGTATACAAGGATTTTCCTGAGCCAAAGCCACATTCTTTTCAAATAAGAGAACCTTAATGAAAGATTTATCATAATAAACTTTGCAGTATTTTGAGCCATCAGCTTGTTTCTGTGGCTTTTTCAACACAAAGTTTTCACTTATATCAAATGGATTTGCATAAGAAAACAATTTGAAAGTGGATACAAAGGTCCACATTCAATTAAAAACCTTTCCATTAAAGTATAACTTTCTAAAAGAAAAAAATAATGAATGTGCTTTTTAAGTTTAGCCAACATTTTTTTTAGAACAGCTCTTTTGCATAGAAAATACACAATGATGCTTTTCCTTTCAAATGTAAAGGAATATGCCAAGAGAAGTTATGAAGAGAGATTTATCTGCTGCAGACATTTTAACGGGTATTATGTCTCCAATAAATAAAATCTGAAGAAATTTTACTAGAATAACTGAAGAAATTTTGCTACAATTTTACAATTCAAAGAAAGAAACAGTGTACTCTGCATTGCTCTTTTATCTATCTTCAGTCTTCTAAATATACTCATCTATTTTACTTAAAAATGTACACACATTTGAATTCAATTTTAAATTTAGTGCCACAAATACCTTTGAAATAATCTGGCAAATTCACCTCTCCAGTCCATAACAATCCAACTTATGCTACCGCTTCAAACTTTTATTCTTTATAGGAGAAGTACTCTCACCACAATCAGTAAGACACTGACAGAATAACATATTATGATTCCAGAGTGTATTCTCAACAACTCCAAACCTTTTGTAACACTGCATACTGATCTCACAGCTTACATCCTCAAACCTGAATACTGGCTTATGATACAAAGCTTTACAGTCATGCTTGTAGTGTGATTACCTACTGACATCAATAAGAACTTCAGAAGAGCATTAGAAATCACTGGGATACTAGGAGTGATTGATCAGGCAAAAATAATTGTCTTCAACATTTCACCAGATTTTAACACAAGTAGTCTTAATTAAACATAAAAAAGAAGATGTCAGAGAAAGCACACAGGTTTGAACTTTGCAAATCATGACAGAGAAGCTACTGCACACTATGAGACTGGCTGCAGACTAGAACATAATTCAAACACATTAAATTCTGCAGTAAAACATTAAGCTGTTAATACACTAACAGCCTTCAATTACTGATTGCTCTTCCACCTTTCATGGTAATATTTTAACAATCATTTCCACTGCATCAACAGATGCTCTATCAATCATGTACCATAATCCAGCAGACAGCATCAAAACCAGCATGGCAGTCGTGATGGAAAATAAACTATTTTATTGCAATACATTAAAGATCGTTTTATGTCAAAAGTCTCACCCAAAAAAAAAGACATGGACAGCTTAAAAAAAATCTCTTTTTTGTTTTATAGCTTTACGAATTTGGAGTAGTCAGAGCACAACTATTTAAATTACATCAGAGTAGTTACGATTCTACCTGCTTTTGTGTTGTTTATGTTGTTGTCACAAGAGATGACATTCATCTAGCTCAGAATACAGGAAGCTAAAGGCAGCAAGGGTATAAGATCCTGCCTGCTACAAAGCACACTCTGTTATAACCCATGCTGGTGCTTAAATCCAGTCGTTTTTCTACTGTCAACAAATACTTCTGGAATAAACCAATATTTCTTCTCCTGTGGCTACTCAGCCAGACTACATGTCACTTTCCTAGTATAGATAGTTAACTTGCGAGCTTGCACTGTAGAAGCCCGATCAAGAAAACTAAGGATTTCACTAGTACATTGCCTATCAAGAAGGATCTGTTGCTGTAAAAATCTAGGCTATAACATACAAAAATACATTAATTTTAAAACCTCAAAGATAAGATATTAAAGACATTAAGACATTCTGAAATATCAAAATAAAGGCAGACTGGGAAACTTAGATTCTGCCACCTGCTCTGCGTGTCTCTTCACCTCACACTACAGATGCATGCCAAATAAATATATGTTTTCCTTCAGACTAATGAATCACTCAGTACTCAGGATGAACAAAGGAACAAAGCTCCAGGAGGAGACTTGTGGAGCACTAATTGTTTACCCACAGTATATGAACCTTGTTTAGAGAAGACGTTTAGTGAACATGACTGGGAATTACAGTAAGGAGGAGTATGCTGTCATGCACTAAAACGTTACTCTTCAGAAACAACAGCAGATTCTGTCATGGTGTTCCTACATGATGACAGGTTCCTAAGTCATACAACACCTTGCAACCTGCAACTTTTCCCAGAAATTGAACAGAGAGGTACAAGAGAGCCCTGCAACTGAAGCTATTGAATATATTCCTTCTGCACTTGTCCTGAAATTCTTGACTCATTTAAAATTGTTCCTGAAAAATATAGCACTTGGGAGTTCTGGCAGGAGCAGACGGCACAGTTCACATTACACATTCTCAGTCTTTTTTTTTTTTTCCCCATCGTCTTTCAAAAGGAAATCACAGCTATCCTAAGTCTAGGTGAATTGTTGCTGTGTCCTGCTTAACACCAACCTTCCCAAAAAGGCCTTAGCCAACCCTCTTACATCTGACCAGAAACATTCTCATCAAGTGAGAAGATAAAGTCTAATGAAAGACAGCAGCTGGGAGAAGAAATGCTGCTGAAAGTATCTGCATACTTTTGAGAAGCAGCTCATTACTCAAACAGAAAACAATCTACAGAAGGTAGAAAGATCATAGGATTACAATCTCAAACTGAAACCAAAAATTTCAGTCAGGATTATAGTTGTGCCTGCCTTTATTTTCAAGGTTTGTAGCTTGAGACACTTTATTTGGTGAGGACTCACACTTGCAATTGTGATTTAACAATAGTTGAAGACAGTTCTAACAATAAGGTGAAGAGGAGGCAATGGAATCCACTCAGACAATTTAATCTCAACACATTAGTTTTTAAAGATTAAGTAGCTGTTCCTTTTTCCAAATATTTAAAAGTAAAAGAAGGCAGACACATGGTTTAAAGGAAAGATGAGTGTTGGCAACATGAACTGACTCAAACCTTGTCTGCAGTGGAAGTTCTGGCACTTCATGACAGTCATGATAGACAGAAAAACCAGATTTCTCAAAGTGTTCTCTAAATATAGTAACACTGACCTTATGATGAGCTTCCACAGTAGCTGCTTCAAAGAGAGACTGTCCCTGTGCTGCAAAAACCACTCATTTCAAATTCTTCCATGGTGGTACTTTGTCACAAATTGCTTTTTCTGTTTTTATTTCCCCTCTTAGCAAAGAAATAAATGCTGTTTTATCCGAACTCGCAAAAATACTCTATAGTCCCACTTTCAAAAGTATCTGGTCAAATTTCTGTTCATTGTGAACAATGAAGCAATCACTGAAGCTTTCAGTTCAAGTAACCAGAATTTGCTTTCGTTCCATGTTAAAAATTGGTATATTTAGTTTGTTTTTCTGCTTCTACTATCAAAACTACTGGTACAATTGAGACTGTTGATTAAAAATCCCAACACTGACATGTCATGAAATTACAAAGACTCACATAGAAGATGCCACTGAAGTGGTACACAAAACAACAGTATATCCAACATCACCTTTCCAAAATATAATCCAATCAGACTTAGAAATAGTGAACTTTCAAACTCTTGGAGAGCAGGAAGGCAGGAAAGTCAAAATATTTACTAAGGAGATTGCAATAATTCATACTCTTTCACAAATACTGTCAACTTAGACAGTCATTTTTACCTTGAGAAGGTATGTAGGAATATTGCTGAAATCAACAGGCAACTTCAAGAGGAAGCGAGCTGAGAACTCTCCAGTCTGTGGAAAAAAGTAACACTAATGAGACCTGGTAGCTAAAAGAGAACTACAAACATTCTGAAGATTAAATATTATCCAGAAAAACGTGTAAGAACTCATACCAAAGAGAAGGGTTGAAATTTAAAACAAAACTACTGAATAGAACTACTGGAGAGGAAAAAAACCCCTACAGATTTCACAGGTGTCATATGAAAAAACATCCTAAAAAACATTAACACTCATTGCCAGTAAGTCAACAGCAAAAAGTATTTAGAATAAAACAATGTGCAGGACAAAAATCAGACTATATTTTGTTATGCCCTAAATATAGATGTATCTTGGCTGTACTCATTTCCGGATAAAGGTCTGGCGAGACCTGCAAAGAGTCTGAAAGCAAAGCTAAAAACCTGACAAACAGATAAGAGTATTTAGATAAAACAGAGGCATCTTTACAAACACTGCAGATACACTTAAGAGAATTTGTGTTTAGAAAGGTGAGCATGTATCAAGAGTGTCCTCCGAATAAACTTAGAGGGAAAGAGCTGAAGTAGGTTTTAAATAATTTCTTTTCAGAATTATGTAAGTCTTAACACCTAGACAACCGTTTACTGAAAATTTGCCAAGCATCCCATACACATTGCTCTTTTTTACATATAAAGTGTATGAGAAGGAAATGGAAAGGATTTCCTTTTTGTTTCATACACTTCCTTAAAACCAGACTTTGTCCACCTGGTTATGAAGCAAGAAGTTAACTGTTTTTAAAAAACAAATGCCTGCCTGATTTCCTTCATATTAATTTTTTCTTATTTCTATTTTTTTTAGTTCAATAAAGTAGCTACACAGCAGCTATATTGGTTAGGTAGGATGAATTAGCAGTAAAAAGAGTGTTAAACATTGATTTTATGCAATTAAGTACAAAAAATTGGGATAATTTGAGACAAGCTAACTAATCTGTCAGTGTCAATCTGTTTCTGGGTCTCTCTACCAGGCATGAACTAAAGATAACTCATTCTACCTTTAAGTCACTAAACAAGAAAAAACAAGATTTGGAATGCAACTGAAATCTTTTCAATGGTACTTTTCAAGTTATATCATTTGTTAAAAGCGTTTGTGTGATGTTGGACTGTCATCTACCCTTTTGCCAGCTAGCTAAGAATTGCCCTTAAAATTTGTCATTGGTAGTTACACAAGATAGGCAAAGAAATTGCTCATAGAAACACTATGGAACAAAAAGTGAGTGTACATTAAAGTCCAACTGTGAAACCTTTCCTGATTACACCCCTTGTGAGGAGAGATGCCAACTTCTGTTGGCGTGATGCTGTATTATTGATCTATGCAGAAAAACCAGCAACTTCTTGCGCATATGTAATGTGAAGATTGTTATGATGACAAGAAGGGTCCTCACTTCTTATCCAGAGTGAAATGGATATTATGGATAGTGTTTCTCTTCTGGACGTTCCAAAAATGCCATACAACATTTGCCATAAAATCCAGAAAATTATTTTTGGTATAATACCAAGTCTGATGAACTGAGATGACCACTGAACAGATGATGAATGATCTCTTATCAATGCTGCTCTGATCATCAGCTGCTCCAATCATCAGCTGCTCCAAAAAGTCTAGGTCTTTCATGTCATTCAATCAAGATTACTTTGCAAACTAATACTTCCAAAGGTGTTCTGGCTGGACAGGGAGCAGCCCCTGTCCATGGTGCTCACCTCCCCAGACCAAACCACCTGGATACAGGCATCAGGTGGAGACAGAAGAATTTGTGGCCACGTCCCTGATTAGGTATTTAATGAGCTCCTGCATCCGCTGGTACTCCACCAACATGAAGCTACTAGGCTAGATAATAGTCTCTCTATTTGTCATGTATCTTTGAGACTTCCACTTTAGGAAACTGGAGATAGTGGAACAAAGGTATAAGAGTAAATTTTTGTTCCATTTTGGGTCAGAGTGCTGAATTCAGGCCTCCTCTACAAAGTACTTGTAACTCATGCACCTAAGATGATTGCTTTCATAACACTGTGCAAGGCTCATACTTGATTACTTCAGAAATCTGCTGAACTGCTATTGATCCCTGAGAGAGAGCAGCAACATGAATTTCAATGACTTCTAGGCAGAGAAGATAAAAGGCCGTTTACCTCCTGCTTTTTAGAAAAACAGTCCTACTTTGCTGATCCTTGAGGTTAACAACACAGTTGCAAAGGACAGGAAAGAGAACTATACAAGGTAGTTTCACAGTTTTGTTTTAGGACACTAGTAAACAAGCCTCTGTCACATATACCAAATTGATAGAATCTTCAAGACTCTCAAGAGTCTTTTTGACTGAGAATGAAGACTTGGAAAAAAGCACATGCTATTGAAAAATCTATAGCTCTGCTATATGAAAAGAATTTTGACCCAAAATGTATTTAAAATTTATTTTATTGGAATATTTTAATTAAAACAGTATTTAAAATTAAAGAAAAGAAAGTTCTTTTTTCAGTCACCAAAGACTGAGAAAAGACTCAAAAGGCTTGAGTAGCTATGTGTTTGCTCTCAAAAATGAAGAAACCCCCAAGTCTTCTACAAACTTGAGCAGAATTTTTGCAACTGGCAAAAATATGATAACATTTCAGTACAGTTCAGAAAGCCTTCTGCACTTCAATAAACCAGTCTGATGAAATTCAGAAACATAGCAAGTTGTTTGTGATGCAAGCCATGGACAATGACATCAGTTAATTTCAATCAAATATTCTAATCTATAAACGTTAAAGAGGTCTGAATTTCTTTGCTGAAGAAAATTCAATCTCGGTTCAAATAAAAAAGGCCTAGATTACTTGTCTAGGAAAAGAAAAACAGATGAATGTGCGAGTTATAAAGGAAACATCCTTGAATCACCTGTAACTTATGATGAAGGGATGATTGAAGGGATATAAAGTTGAATTCTAGGTCTTGACAATAGGAGTACTGTATTTTCATCAATTTTCAGACTGCACCTGTTTCAGAAGATACTGCTTCTGAAGGCCAGTTTATATTAAGAGTATGCTATTTCTGAAAGTAAGAGGGAAACAAATTCATCATAAACACCACTAGATATTTCCCAATATATCTTACTTCAAACTTCCCAAGAAAAACATATTACCAGCAGAAAAAAACCCTGATTTTTGCAAAGCTTATTACTCTATGGCAGAGATGGATAAAAAAACCCCTCTCAATTCACACAGTAACCAAAATGTCTACATTGCCAATGGCCACATCTTAGAGATAGTACACACAGAGTGTTTCTATACAGAATGGCACATTTGTCACGTGGGAACATGGGATATAACTTCAGGAAACAGATAAGCCAGTTTAATGTCTGACTGTCATATGAAAGAATGGCCCTACAAAGTCACTGTTCTTGCTCATCTTGCCTCCTCTTGCAGAAAATTAGTTGGGTTAGTTTTTCCTCTCCAGTTTTTCCTCTCCTCTCTTGGAACAAGTCATCTCAGCTTACACCAGTGCAAGAGAGATAGTGGCAGCTGCAGCTACCAATTAAATAAACTCAATCCTAATGTGGAAACACACCCTACCTAATACATCCTACCCCTAAGCAGGCTGGTAGGCTGGCAGGGTGTCATACCAACACTGTTGTTCTCCCTCTCAAATCTTCAAAGCTAACTCAAACTTGCACATTAACATTGTACTGTGTCCTCTAAACATTGCTTTTCAACAGTTTCAGTTTTCACCTATAAAGCAGACAAATCAACAACAGGTTCAAAACCAGTTCTCACCTGGAAATCTGGTTCAACTAAGGTAATGGAATACAGCAACAGGGAGCATAGAAAATGAGCTGAAGTCAAATAGGAGTTTTCTCCATTGGAAACAGAAAGCATGAAGATCCACAGGAAGAACTTAAGTTTTCTGAAGCAAGAGTTGTATTTGTTAAAAGCATTTTAGATGAAATAAGAGCTTACCCAGTTGTTTTTTTTGCCAGCATAGATTTCCATGTTTTCCCCATACTGTGGCTCTTCAAGTAAAGTCTGATACTCGAACATGAGACGAGAGCTCTCCCGTAATCGGCTGCACTGAAATTGGTGGTACTGCTGCACAAGCTCTTTCACAACAAGCAGGAGGCATTCAGGGTTTGAAGGATTCCAGGAAGCTAAATTCTGTTGAGTAGAAAAGAACAACGACCAAAATTGTTTACAGCAATAAAAGCAAAGCAAATCCCCTTCCATAATGATACCACAGGCACAAATGCACGTGGAACCTCTGTGACAAAGCTACACCATAATATTAAAATACAGAAGTTTTAACGTGCTTTGGAAGAAAGCTAGGTGAAACAGCAGAAGCTTAATGTCAAATAGGAGACCTACCATAAAACTGATAACAGGGCTACAACCAGGCTTATATAGGTCCAAATTACCATTCCATTCTTTCCTAAAATTATACTGTTGTATCTGGAAACTGGGAATGTTTGAATTAAATTAAAACTGATACACAACACACAAGGATTAGTTAAGTACAACCTTGCACAGTAACTGATTCAAAAAGCAGTCAAGTGAACATGGCAAATTAACACCAACTACAGAAATTAACCTGCTCCATTATCTCAAACAGTGGCTACATTCCCAGTGGTAGAGCAAATGGATTCTCATCTCTTGCCTCAACCTTGTGATTTATTTCACTTTAACTGTCTCTTCACTTGAATTACCTTGACTCACCCCCTTAACACAAATGTCACCCATACACAGAGGTCTCTTTAATATGCCTGGCAGAAATTTTTAGTACTGGTTCAATGCATTTCAAGAAATACAGCTAACAGAAATAAAAATGATAACACAATTAAGGTAACTGGGTCAGTAACACAGTAACGATGTTACCACTCCTGTAATAGCTTAGATTAGTCTTCCCTGCACAGTAAGTTTTATTCAGGAAGTATTTGGTATTATAAACCATACCTAATGTGACCAATGTTGCATCTAGCTGGCCAAAAATAGACCTATGTAAAAGAGAAAGGAGGACTTACCCTCTAGTCCATGCTATTAGGACATGAGACAGCACCGACTGGAAATACTTAGGTGCTCAAATGTTTTGTACTTGGATCTTCAAGTGGTTTTCTTGATACAACCTCAAAGCATGTTATAACACAATCAAGTAGTTTTTGGTGAGCTTTGAGTATAAGCAAAATCAGTCTGCATTTCATAGAACCATGGAGTGGTTTGGGTAGGTAGGGCCCTTAAAGATCATGTAGTTCAGGGGAGGGACACCTTCCACTAGACCAGGTGCTCAAGGCACCTTCCAACCTCGCCTTCGACACTTCCAAGGACAGGGTATCAACAGATTCACTGCACAAGCTGTTCCAGAGCCTCACCACCCTCACAGTAAATAATTTCTTCCTTATATCTAGTTTTAATTTACCCTATTTCAATTTAAAGCCTTTACCCTTTCTCTCACCTTTCCATGCTGCTGTAAAAACTCCCTTTCCAGCTCACTTGAGGGCCCATTTATGTATTAGAAGGCTGTATATCACACAGACATTTGACAATAAACTAGCTGCAACAGAATTTTAAATTGCATGAATTGTACAGTTAACGTTAAGAAACTCAGAACTAGCAAAGATATTTGCATTTTACTACTAAGTGATGATATAATACAGTAGCTTCATAAAATTTCGTATCCATATTTGTATTCAATGTAGTTAGATGCCATGTTACTTCTTCCTGTAAGTTGCAGACATTTCATTAAAAAAATTCATATTTTGTGTAACACCAGAAGTAATAAATACAAGTAAAAAACACAAGTGCACAGGTTGCACAGAGAAGTTGCTCAGTCTCTGTCCTTAGAGACACTTGAAACCTGACTAGATAAGGACCTGGACAGCCTGATCTATCTGATCCTGCCCAGGGAGGGCAGCCGGGCTAATGATCTCTATGTAAAGACTCCTTCCAACCTCAGCTAGTTTTAGCTTTATGAAGAGGTTTACAAAAAGCTCAAACTGAAACAGGATCTTAGCAAGGTGAGACTCCACAGCTTAGGCCTGAAAAGAAACAAATGAGTTTGTGTATAAATTTTATCTTCTGATACCCTACAGAGGCAGATAGAAAGCTTAATCAGTTACTTACTAGGCACCATGCTTCAGCTCTACAATGAAATTTACTTGTAGCCTGACCTCTAACTAGGATGGCTACTTCCATTAAAAAGCGTTATAACTTTTATTATTTCTGATGACTTTAGATATGTCCCTATGGAATAGTTTTATACAGACTTCAGTAAATGTGTATGATGGCTTAGTATTTCAAGTGTTTCTCTTTCCACAACTTTATACTTTTTTTCCACTTAAGTAACATACATTAAGACCTTATCAAAATTAATTTCTTGTTTTCAGCATCATCACTTGAAACACACCACTCTAATTTGCCAGTGAAAGCAATGGGAAGTATGAATTGCTGTGTTTTACATGCATGAACAGCCACAGGATTGAACTATATTCCTATTTTCCTGCTTTCTTTGATTCTGGTATAAAGGATTGCTCAGCATGGCTAAAATGCTATCCTTGAGCCTCTGCCTTTAAAGGTTACCCCACTGTCAAAGACTTCACATTTGACCACAGCTTGATGTAAAAGTACTCTGTTTTCTCCCCCTTCTAGACAGTAGGAACACTTACAAAAGGGGAATACTATCATTGCCATATCTTAAAAGTTAAACTACATTCCAGAGGAATTGGTGATATATTAATGCAATTCATGTAAGTTCCTCAAGTACTATCGAGTGACTGAAAGCCTTGTTCTACCTTGTCTGTCACCTACAGCCGGTAAAAATTTGTTTGCAACTTGAACCCATTCAAGTTTATCCAATTCTACAAAATACTAGAGAAAATCAGTCAAGTAGACAGCATCTTCTAGGAAACACATTTTCGATCATGCAGTCTGAAACCAGACTGCATATAACCTTAAATTTCCTGTTCCCAAGCTGCTGCTCAAATAAAACATTTCCAGAAAGCCAGAGGATGTAATATGCCAGTATGTATTGATATCAGCCAGACAAGTGGGAATAACCTTTCCTCCTAATGACATTGGTATAACACAATAGAAATGTTCTGTCAAAGGAAATGACCAACAGTATTTTAATAACTGACCTAAATGCAACTGAACCTTTTGTTTTTTAAATAATGTTACACTACAGAACAAAAAAAGAGCAAGAGGAAATCCATTGTCATTTGTGTAACACAGAGCTAAAGAAGTGCTCTTTTCAAAGAATTCAAGAACATTGCATCAAAACAGTGTTCATTCTGTGCTGCCTTAAAGCTACAGGAATTAAAATGAATGATTTGACTGTAGGATCCTTACTAAACACCTCTCATTCAGGAACTCAAGTTTCAAAGTACAAACTGATTATAAAAACAAATCACCTGAAGAACAATTCAACTACCCACCCAGGACATACATGAATTATAATGGATTCTCACTGATGAAAGAAGAAACATACAAGAGCTACATAAATTTTCTGAAACACAAGTTCAGATTTCTATGAAACATTTTTAGCTTTAGAATTATATTAGTGTAGTGCAAGTTTTTTTGGCATTTGGCCACTACATTTCCATCCGTTTTGTTAGCTTTGCAGAAGGGCTGTACTATTCACAAGATCTAAACTCATAAACTTTAACACAAACACTACTGAATACAATCCCATGTTTATGTATGAAATTTCTTTTTACAAATTTTAGTGTAACTTATTTGCCCTACGCACTAGGTTCATTCACTTGAAAATACTTTTAAACAACTTTAACCCAATTTCAACAGGATGTCAAAATAGGTGCTATATTGTTCTCAGTTTCAAACAGCACCTTCTTTAATTTTCCTTCTGTTTTTCAAATCAAAGGTAAAGTAAGCAATTACCTGTAAAATACATTGTTGAAATCTAAGGCAGATTTTGATTTGTCAAGTTTATTCCTTTTAGAGTGTCTACATTGCTACAATTTGAGCACCACAGAGATTCTGCTGAGGACACACAATTTGTCACTTTAGTTGATCAGAGTAGTGTCCCTGCAACAGTAAGCTGACCTTCTTCTTTGGAGGTAAAGGACCCTCTAAATAAGATTTTATTTAGCAATACAGTATTGTATTCACTATTAAGCTTTGGAAATCAGCAAAATATTAAACTTGGAGAAAAAAAAAGTAGTAACCTGTATGCTTTATTTTCTGATTGTTTGCCTGAAGGCTGCATTCCAGCTCTAACCAATCCAGCTTTTTAAGAGATCATAGTCAAGAAGATTTAAAACATTAGAATAATAGAGCCACTGGTGTTTGTGTTTCAAATTCTGCTACAAAACTCAGATCTTGTATAAGTATTAAAATCTGATGCAGCTTCAAGATTATGAGGTTTAGTTGTTTCAATTTTAAAAAATACTGGGAATAAGAACACAGACAGATCACTGAAGCCAAGAAGGTATGAAAAACCCAAATACAGAAATAACAAGACAATTATGCATATAGATAAAGACTTGTTGCTTTCTGTGGCTTATATCAAAATCTTATGCCTTGCTCACAAATCTGTTATCATTCTACCAAAATCACATGCATACTGAAAAGAGTTGCTTTTTCTTTTCTGAATTTGCTATAACATTGTGAATAAAATGGATTTTACAGAGAAAAAATAATTACAGTGACTGGGGTATTGACAGACTAAGTTACATATTTCACTCAATAAATCCTGTCTAATTTTTTTTAAGATTTATTTAAAGATTTCTGCAGGCTTTCCAGAAAGTTAATAAAATTTAACAGAACAATCATTAATGCATTAAAAATAAAGAAATCCAGAATTGGATACAATCCCTTGCCTTGTTTGCCAATAGATATCTTTAAATGAACTCTGCAGTGCAAACTCCCTAAGTTACTCAATAGTTAGCCAGTTAGACTGAAAGTGGCCCACTGTACAACAATATACCAGTATGAATCAACCCAAACTGCATCTGCAACTAGCTCTGCATTCCTGCTGATCTCACATGATGGCCTACATGCACAACTCAGACTGGTTAGGACCAATCATCATTTTTTCAGCCTATCATTGAAGAATATACCTGTCATTTCTAAGCACGCAGATGGAGGCTCAAATAAACAATTCTCTTCCATCTAGACACTGCTTGCATGTCTCTCCATGATCTCTGCTACCACTAGGAGTATCAGATCTTAATTTCAACCTTTCGGTTTTTAATTTCAGCTTTTTTTTTTTTTTTTTTTTTTTTTTTTGGCTTTGCCATGCTGCAACTTCTGTAACTTACATTTTCTTAAAAGCTCAATTGTTGCCTCATCTTAAAAAATACCAAAGTTTTAGTAGCAGGTTTAGTAGCATCCAAAGATGACTGTACATTCTTGTGGATACAAAAGTCTGGTAATTTCATCTGTGATGACTGGATAAACCCCATTTTTCCAGTTAGGGAATGAATGAAAAATGATCTACAGGAATAAATTCAAAACGGCCTGCAGAAAAATGAGAACTTCCATGTGATAGAGACCAGACTCCGGAAGCATCACTGCCCACACAGCTGTAGTTTCTGTCATACAGAAGATGGCCAATAACTGTTTACCTATCCATAAGTAAGCAATTCAACGTAACGAAGTTAAATGCTCCTTCATGGCAGAAGTTTTCCTGGCTTTTTTATTACAGAACAAAGTTTCAGGACAAGGTCTTCAAGAAAACAGTTATCTAGACCTTAAAGTGATTAACCAATAGCATGTACCTTCACTAAGTTTGCCCTCTAGCTCATGTTGTGTGGCAATAGGAATGGAAAAATAGTATTCAATTATTATACAGAGATTAATAGACCATAGGTGTCCATCAAACTGTCTACATTGGAGAAATCCAAGTGATTCAGGAGATCTGTTCTGACAATCTGCCAGACATTAAGTTACACAATCTCACCAAAGAGCATTGATTTTCACTAAGAAGTATAACCCCAGAGATTCTGTTGGGCTGCAAATTCAATTTGTGAATTCCCTGGCTCCTGATCCTGTCTGCTGACAGAAGTTGGCTGCACAGTATGTGAACAGTTTGATAGGGAAAGGTTTTTTGACATTCAGACATGACCAGAGTTGAGAAAATGAATTCACTTGAAGTTGGTATAAAAGGCAGAGTAGAGCTGCTATAAGGCCACCCACAGCGTGCAATTTAAGCCATTTCAACAGTAACTCTTTTAAATGAGTAGCAATGCCACCAACTGGATTTCCAAAAGAGACAAGGTAAATTTGCAGCCTGACACTATCAGTTCTATTGAGATCTTACAGGTGAGGCAAGTGAAAAACCCCCAACAAAGTAACTTCTCAGATCTATTAGCAAAGACATGCAGAGTTTGGCTTTCCAAAGATGATGTACCATTCAACTTCTGGCAAAGAAACCACATTTAAATTTTGTTCTGGAACATTCTGTGCTTTATATTCTTTCCTTTATCCTTCCAAAAAAGCTAATCAAGAACCTATGCAAACTACTCATTGTCCATGATTACCTATTCCCCATTTTTTTTCACAATACAATGGGCTTCATGTTCCATAAAGCTGCTAATCCATAGGCTCCTTCACAGGTTACTGCTTATTTCATAACTCCAGGCAATGTCTGCAGCAAACTACAATTCTACACTATCAGAAATGAAATACGGTAGCAATTTCTAATTGATTTGAAGTTGTTTTTCTTTGAAATGTGTTTAAATACCCAGGTTGCCAGAATATCTTCCAGGAATGTGATTTTAAAGAAGACAGATTGCAACTGTTTTTCCTGGCTATACTACAGGAAATAACAGCAAGATCTTATTTTAAGTTAGTGTACTTCTATATTTCTAAGCAAGAAATTAACTTTCATGAGAAAATGTCAGTAAACAAAACCTCCCAAGCCTGTAACAGTGGCAATGCATTTCTATAGCATCTTTCATCCAGAATTATCATAAAGAATAATGTTAAGTACAGATTTGCATTTTGTTTATATCTCTGCACACCACATGCACACAACTTGCATCCTACAGTGGCTTAAAATCAGTACCAATATAAGTTTTTACCCGAAATGAGAAAGATCACAGTGTGATATTAGCACTTATCTTCTGCATGAATACAGAGGAGAAACTGGCCCAGTGGTTACAGCATTAGCCTAAAAACTGGCATATCTGGTTTCAGTCCCCGCTTCGCTCTGCTCTTCACAGGCCACCACAGGGAAATTGCTCACAGAAAAAGGCACAGGATAATTATCTACCATATGCTCACATCTTTCTATCAACAGATATTTTTCACAGTATTTGCAGGGCTGGAGTGTTATAACAACTTCAAAGGCTTCAGTTTCTTAGCAGCCAGCACTTAAACATCCTACAGGCTGCAGCTTCAAATCAATCACTGTAAACCTACATGCCATCTACTTGTCATCTTTTTTTCACAGGTTCTTCATATCCCTCTCCCCCAAAGCACCACTGGAACAACTTTCTGGAGTGATCTCCTTGAAATGATCGTTTTTGGGCCCAAGCAAACATCAGAACTTAACATTTCATAAAAACAGTTCAACTCTGGAGCGCTTCTGTCGTTGCAAAGAATTTACAGACCTTGTGTGCTCTGCTGCTGTGAATACGAGATAAAAACGTTTGCACTAAGCAAAGCCTGGGATTGTCAGTATTTATTTTAATTTTTATTTTTGGAAAGAGGCTGTGAAAAACTGGATATAGAAATCAGAATAGCTTATAAACACTTAGTTGTAATCCCAAAAACCTAAGGGCCTTGAATTAGCAAGAAAATACAGAGCACGAAAACAACATAATAAGAAACCAATTCTGCTTTCAGAAAAGCATCTTATATCGTGCATGAAATTATTTTTTCTTCTACTGGCTACACAGTGTGATTCTTGATAAATGATCTAATACCCAAAGCAGTTCCAATAAGAGATCCCAGCAAATCTGACACATGGAGAACACTCTTCTGCATTCACCTAGAATAAATGCAAAACTGTCCCTCAAGTACCATTCACCCAAAAAAGGAGTAAACTCAGCTTCCAAAGGTTACTACAATTTTTTTTTTATTTCCTGCTGAAGGAGCAGTGAAGAGACAGCTAATCTTGGTAAGTTAAGGGTACTCAGGAAATCCAGGATCTGTGAAGCTGAGCCCAAGAGAACATTTTTATGCTGCACACTCTTCCTGAAAGTGTCTGCCTGTTTCTCTCACAGAGCTTTCTTAGAAGATAATCAGACCCTTAAAAGCTACAACTGCCTACTATCTAATTAATCTCCTCAAGACTTGGCACGCACAGGCATTTCTTGTCCTACTTTGCTAAGGAATTAGAGCAAGTTTTGTTTCTTTCCAGACCTCTCAGTATGCCTCTCTCACAAAGCAGATGATACCTTTACCTGATTCAAGAGGGAATTTCTTAATTCCCTCAGCACGTATTAAATTCTGGATTAGTGAATCCAATGCACTAATCATTAATTTCTCCACATGAGTACACTGCACTTTTTTCCTCTGGGAGTTGGCTACCAGAGGTGTACATATTTAACTAGACATGGTAAGTAAAAGGAACAAGGCATGAAGACAAGAAAAATTCCCCCACAAGACACAGGCACATGCATCTTTCACCTAAAGACTCACTTACCATGCCTTGATGGCAGTGTGAACAGGCCTCAACTCCTCAGACCCTCACTGGACCAGAAAACAGACCACTGGTTATGCTTCACCTCAAGAGTCCCTTTCAAACAGCAAGTCTTTTACTCTTATCAGCTCTTGTGGTTTTTTCCTTTCCTGTTAACACAAGTAATTTTAGCTACAGCAAAAAGGCAGAACCTTCACAGCTAATGTTTTGGATAGCATCCACTAACATCCCTTGAGCATTTATCGTCAGGTGGCACATGCAGAACTGTTTTCTTCTCCTTCATTTTACCCCTTCCAAAATCCCACAAATTAAAATCAATGTATAACATGGTGAATCTCACTGTTATGAGAACAATATTGCCATCTTTATTTTCACATCTGTACTACAAGAGGGTTTATAAGACCTTGAAAATACAGTCCCTAAAGAAAACACCTACAAAATACCATTGTGTAAATTTTAAGATACTGGAAATCAAAAATATTTCTCTACCGTACCAGAAAAGTTATTGCAAATTAGTTATCTCTTCTCAAAAAAACTGCATGAAAACATAATTTTTCATTTATGAAAGTAAAAGCTGCATCTCTGGGAAGATGGGTATACTGCAGAGTTCATGTAAAACTGTACGAACACTTATACTGCAAACAAAATACCCATGATACTGACTAAATTTGAATTATATTTCTGTAGTTCTCTCTAAAAAAGAGCAGATATGCCTGAAGAGCTGAAACAGAAGATAGCAAGGAAACACAGTAAAAGAATGTAAAGAATAAGTAAAACAGAGGTTTTCAAACAAATATAGGCTGAAAGTTAGACCGGTAAAAAGGAAAGAAAATGTATCTTCAGCTCTCCTCCATTTGGGGAAATGAATACATCTTGTGAAAATCACCCTGAGTGCAAAGAAATTTATTTCTTTGCCTCAACCATATCTTCTGAAGGAAAGAACATTCAGGGTACCAAACTTAAACTAATTTCATTAGAGAAAAGCACAATTATAAATTATAACAGAATTCACAGCCCAGAATTAAGTCAAATACAAAACTGCATTATTAGACAGAAGGACCATTTCTAACTGTCCTTCTTTAATTAGTTAATTTAAAAGTTTTTTCTACTTGAATATTCACAAGCAATGACCAACTTCCTCTACAGAAAAATGAATTGTAATAGCACATCAGTGTGAATTCAGTGGGCATACAACACAGAATTTAAATGTACTCTCAATTCAGGAAGATTGTCCTAGAGTCAGTCTTTTCTCAAAAAAACCCCCACCCTTACCCAAGTCCCCTGTAAACGTGTTTCTAAAAAGCTAACAAGCTGTTGCCTTCAAGACATGCCATTTCTTAGTGTTTCTAGAGTTCTTGTAAGGAAGCAGAGTGTACTGTGACAGTAACACCACACATATGGGCCAGAATCCTTTCATTTTCCACCAGTTTTTCAGAAAATACTTTTTTCACCATTTTTAAGAAAACACTGCTCAACTAAAGTAGGATTATAGATTAATGAACTGAAGCAAAAAACAGTCAGAAGTACATTACCAGTTTGCTGGTTTACATTAAAAAATTATAAATGCCAGCATATTATCATTGTACTCCTACACTTCAACCTAAAAGATGTTTTGCTTTCATATGTCTGGCTTGGGATATCCAACTTTATATCTTTGGTATGAACTATGGCTCGAAAGGGAATGATTTGCTGGAATTCATTACAGCACCTTTACCACTAGCAAGGTCTGTATTTCCTGCAAAGGAAAGACTTGCAAGGCTAAAGATTTTTTTTTGGCATTTTACATTAAGATTCAAGCATCCTGTTATTCTGGTCTGAACTTCTGGCCCATCTAAACCTATGACCATGAAAAATATGGTCAAATTCATATGACAAATGAAAATTATTTTTTCCTAAAACAATGCTATGAATGGGAAACGTAAAATGTTTTCTCCCCCTATTTTACTAGTGCACAACGATTAAGTCCTTCATCACATGCACTTTAGTTAGTTTGGCAGAAAACCATTTTCTCCCACTTTGCCATCCTTCAGTCCAATGTCCGTGCACATTCCTAACACGCTCCAAAAACTAGTCTTTCCTGGACTGAAATACTCTATTTTAAGAATTATAAAATAATTATTCTAATTATTTTCTGGATCTTTCATATTCTAGGGAGAAACTGCATTTCAGAGAAGCTTGTGCCAAAAATTGAAAGGAAATGTTTCCCCCTGGAGCTCTTTACAAAACTTAGGGAATTAATTTTGCCTTCTACACCACCAAGATTTAAGCAAGAAAGGCAAAACTACCTATCTTAACAGAGATTTTGTTCCCTTGCAATTAAAGAAGTATTATCAAACTATAGATTTTCCTTTTCTGAGTTTCTGGATTTGCTACGTGAAAAGTCCAGCCAAAATGCTGCAATTGAGAAAAGCACAATTTTTAACCTCAGCATATTCTCTTCTGCTTATGCTTTGAGATAGAAAGCCACATTTTATAAACTGTGCTAGGAAATGCTGAAGTTTGGCAAAAAGAAAGTGAGGTAAATTTACACAATGATTTTACATGAATGGAAAATGACAAAGTAATACAATGTGGCTAACTATCTCTCAGCCCAATAAATATTAGCAACTCTAGACGAAAAGGACAAAAAACGAAAGGCTGCAAGAGAAATCAAGAAGACGTTAAAACAAGGAGAAAAAGGAATAATTTCCCAGCGTAAAAAGGTCTCAACAGACTCAAAGATGGAAAGATGACAGGAAAACCTTTCTTTCTGTCATTCTCGTGAACTCCTTCTGCTGGATGGTATAGCCACCATCTTTACCACACATCTACACAGATAATTCTAACAACTTGCTCTCAGCATTGTGTGACTTCTCAGAAGGACCTCCTGAATGCTGGCCTCACACAGGCTGCAGTCAAGCTGGCCAGGCTATGCCGGGAGAGGATTCTCCGGGAGAAGTTCAGCCAGAACCTTCTTTTGGGGATTTCTCATTTTAAACCCAGTACTTATTCAACTTGGCAGAGGGGCTGAACCAGATCAGCTACAGAGAGCCCTTCCAATCCTAACTATTCTGTGATTTTGTGATTCCCTGAGGAACAGTGTGGAGCTCAGACACCAAAATCAGATCAAAATACATTCAAAATTACATTCTTTCAGATCCAGCTTTAAAAGGAATGCTGCACTGGCATATCTCTACTGTTCAAAAACGTGGACAAAAATGTATACCATAAGTGCCAACAATACCAGTCAAAAAATCTTTGGGAAAGTTCATGAATAAATTACTATTCTGATGGTATGTGATTTTTTTCCATTGCCTATCAATATCAGGCAAACTTCAGCAAGGCTGCAGTGACTATATGCATATATATACATATATATACAATATGCATGTCTATATCTATATATATACATGTGCACACATACCTGCATTTCCCATATATACAAATAGGTAGGATCAATAGAGAGGGACAGGAATAAAAAGTTTTCAGAATTAATGTTTGTTTCAGAAAATTAAATGTTAAATAACATGAGATTATAGATAATCAAAACACATATTGACATATAAAGTCAAGAAATGGCTGAAAAATAAACACAACAAATAGGAATAAAAAGTAGATCAAAATAAGGAAAAAATCTTCTAATAAAGTGAAGGATCCAATTCTGCATTCTGTTTCACTTAAATTCCCCAAATTCAACTGAAGCCAAAGTAATTTAAGGCTTTCAGTACAACAGCAGCAGGTTAGAGGGTCCAAGAATGAAATCTGCTGCTGCCATTTGAAATAGAGCACACAGAAGAGCTAAATAGGTTGAACTTACCCATGCATTTCTCAGACAAGCAAAACCCACCGCTGGGGCTTTATATTTTAAAATCACACTGAAAAGCTGTCGGGGGTTAGGTTTTGTTTTTTTGGTGTTTTTTTTTGGTTTTTTTNCCCTCAAGGTTCTTGGTATTGTTTTGTTATTAATGCTGTAAGGTTTGTTTGTTTGTTTGTTGGTTTGTTTTGTTATACATATTAGTAAAGAACTGCTATTTCTGTCCCCAAAATCTTTGCCTGAAATCCTCTAACCGCAAATTTATAATTGGAAGGGGGGGGCGGGGGCATGGTTTACATTCTCCATTCCAAGGAAGGCTCCGGCTTTCCCTGGCAGATACCTGCCTTCCCAAACCGAGACAAAAGCATTGAGCTCATTGCCCTTATGGGGAGCTCTCACACTAGAACACATAACATCTGAATCCTTGCTAACAATATAACTGACAGACTTTTTAGAACAAAATAGTTCAAACAGCATTAGTTAAAATAAAGAGTGTTTGAGATTTTTTGGAGTTACCGTGAGCAGGGGGACAATTGACACTGTTAAACATGTGCCTCATGCACCTGAGTAAATGAAGAACAATTAATGGAAGAGGGGGATATTTAAAGGATTTCTTCACTACCCATTAAAAGCTAACTCAGCAACCAACAGAAATAATGATTAAGACTTTGAACAGGACACAGGAAAATTACAACCTTCACGACAGTCCTCATATAGCCAAATGAGTCTAATAAGCACAAATACAAGGACTTAAAAACAAACATTGGTCTACACAAGATATAGAGTGTGACAGCCAATACACTTGAGTAGCACAATGAGCTGAATTAACTCCACAGTGACTGGAATCTGTACTCAATATCAACAATTATACAAGGGAAAACAATCTTCCCAATGCTCAGTATGGGCATGACAACTAAAGTGGCCTATTCTCTGAAGATCTGCGATGACAGTATCTTCCTCCCATGCAAATGCAGCACTATATACTAGCCCACAAGGACATATGCAGCACTCAGTAGGCTTTTGGAAATGCTCATGTTCTCTTGCCTCCATTTCCACTAAGGCTACTGAAGCCTTTTTGATAGCATTGGGTGGGCAGTATAATTCTAGGGAGGCTAGCTGGAGACCTGAAGTAGAATGTTAAGACATCCATTTCCTTGATCTGACAGTTACCTTGCCTATATTTCTATTGTATCCTCTTTGCCAAACAGAAGATAATTCAAAATCATTGGGAAAATGGGGTTAACATTTTGAATATGCACTTCAGCTATTAACTGGCTCACATTAACAATCAACTAGGCTAACATAACAAACAATTCTTGTTACTCAAACTGGCGTCATTGTAATGAGCTCCAAATTAATCTCATCCGTACACAATCACTAATCTTGTTGTGTGCCAACTGAATTTTTAATCAGAAGGGAGTGAATCATAGGTTGTTTTTAAAATACATTTCTAATACTTGTCATCCAAAATGAATAAACACTAGAGCAGGAAAGAACTTTTCTATTTACATTCTGAGAAGCTGATTTTATTTATGCATACTATACATGCATGTATTAAATGCATTTGACAGGAAAACATTCTTAATGACAATAAAACCTAAAAATGTTTCTTTTTAATAAGTCTTTGAGCAGGAACAGCACCACCAATCTAAAGAATTTAGCCCCCTGACTGTAATTAAAACTGCATGACCAACCAAAAGGACCACTTGCCCCACCGCTGAAGTGCTCCATAATGCTGATATCATCATCAAGATCAGAATGCACACAACTAGACCCTGGGATCAGCAGAGTAACCACTAGTGGTAAAACATGTAACGAAGCTCATACTTCGCAGTGCTGAACTTGAGACTCAAGCTGAGTTTCAAATCCAACTGACTTTAATGTTTGTGCCAGACACAAAAGCAAAACCAAATTTCAATAAGCATTTTCAACTTGATTCTGCAATTGTAGTTATCAATTCAAGAAAGCATTAGCTCTGCTTATAAAACAAGAGTGCTCAACACATAGGTCTACTGCTGAAATACTGGCCTAATCATTCAGGAATTCTCCAGAAAAAAAACCAAAAAAAACCAAACCCGAAACATGAACTATTCCTCTACAGCATCCCCTTTTTAAAATGCAGTATTTCTGGAATCTTGCTTTAGCTCTCTGGCTAACAGCTGCTTAACTGAACACCTATTACCATGCTCAGATGAAAACCTAACTGGAAGGTCTACCCATGGCCATGGAAACTGAACAGTGACTGAAATGATCTCCAACACAGCCATTCAAATATGTTTGGGGAAGGCTACTGACAGCCTCCATTAGAGTCACATGAGCTTGAGGAATCTGGAGCACCTGGTTCTCCTTCCAAGCTAAGCATAATGCCTGACTCAAGCCATCTAACAACATGTGATGACTTCTTGGGAAACAAGACACTCAGACAGATGAGAGCAGTGCATGCAGGCTCAATGTCAGAATTCCCACATATGCGATGGCACATATTACTTAGAGACTGTGCTCCTCATTGAATAACATCTGCATGCTTTTGTGCATGGTAGATTCTGTTTTGATTGCCAGGAACTGTTGCATTAGAAGTATTTGAAGACTGCTCAAGATTAAAAGCATTAAATTACGGTCAATGTGCTAATCTGTATTTTACTTCTAGTCAGTAGACAGCTATATTAACACATTTAAGAATTCTGCTAATATCTTAGAATTCAATTAAAATTATCTTCGTTAAACAGTTCTCACATTTGTTGAAAAAAGGGAGCTATTCAAAGGCTTAGCAGAATAAGTAAGTTATTGTTAATGCAACATTCTGAAGAAAAAATCTACAAACCGTATGGAACATAAAGCAGTGAATGCAAAACCAAAGGTACACTACGCAGACCAAAGCTGCAAGGTGGGAATAACATGCTCCAATACCATCAGGATGAACTGAAGGTAACATTACATAGTGAATGCTTCAGGAAGGCATAATGACCAAAGGAATACTGTTGGCTTGCAGATTTCTTCTTTGGTTTGTTCTAATTACTTTCAAATAGGCTGGTTGATATCTCATTATGTATCAAGAAGCAAATGGCTCTTCTAAGTTGCTTTCCAACAAAAAAGACAAGAAACTTGTTCTGTGCTTAGGCGGAAGAAAAGCAACACTCCCCAAAGAAGCACCATTAATGAACAATGTAAGAAAGGAAGAAAAATAAGGATGTTTTTATCTTCGCAGGTTTTCCTGTAGATCACAACTGTCAGTGACTTCATTTCACATGAGAAATATGGCACCATACCACTCTCAGCAAGCTTCTCCATCTGAACAGCATTTCTGCAAGATGTCCCAAATTATTTTATATCTCATTTGCAATTTGTTATTAATTTCTGTTTTCCAGTACATTAAAAGGTGCTTCTCTTCTTTTAATATCAACAATAAAAAGTAGTTGGTAATGTGAACACTTCTCAGGGGTTTGTAAGATTGTGAAAAAGAGGAAAATAGAATTGGCAAATAAAGGAGTGTGAAAACAATTCTAGAACTGCCATAGAAAGAAAAATCTTTTCTATAAATTAGTGTAATGAAATAGCTGCTTATCAGAACCATGCTTCCTACCCAAAAGTTTGTGAGCTTAACAGCAAAGTGACCAGGAGAAGAAAAGAAATATGACATTCACCTTTTATAAGTTCTATTAGGTATGCTAAAAACAATTATTAAAACCAATTCTTCTGATCCTTGTATATAACCTACTATGAAGTGAAAGGTAAAACCAAAACCCAACACTTGTGATGCCACGCATCAAGGACCTGTTCAACCTCCATCATGACACCAGTACCACAGCACAACAGCCACCAACTTCTTTTGGGGAGCACTGGAGATGTGCTCATAAAGCACAAGAGGAGCTGCCTGTGAGGGTTCTGCACTGTCTCATTAGTAACTACCAGTAAGTTGTGAGAAGGAGAAGTATTGTAAAAGCAAAAGCACTGATAGCTTCTTCAAACAAGGCTTTACTACTTGAGGCTAACTGTGACTAGTGAACAAAATGCTTGGTTTCAGGTGGTGGTGTTTCTTCATCCGTAGTAATAAGGCTGTATAAAAGTATTTTCTCATTTATTTTTGTTCATCCCACCTTTTAGAAGGTCATTTCTTTATCTAGATAACCCTAACACACACAAGCAGATAGCTTTCTTTGATACAGTGGTTTATCTAACATATTAACTAGATATGTCCTTCCTCAACAGAAAAAAAAATCAAAAATGTGACATCAAATTACACTACTTTATTTAAGAGATAAATGTTTTTAAAGACACAATTTATCAAGTTTTTTCTGAGACATCATTTAAGATGGTCAGATATTAAATAGATGTATTTTTACAGACATTCTAAGTAACAATTATAAAGGTAATACTGTCTTGATTAAAATGTTTTAAACTTTCCCCCCCCTTTCCCCAGTTATAGATTCAACTTTAAACCATTCCAGAAAGCAATGTGTTTACACACAGGACACCAGTGAGATAAAAGGTGTGTTCCTTTTTTATTTTGCACTGTTATAAAATTCCTGTTCCTGAAGCTATTCTAAAAAAGCAAAGTTTCTCTGCAAAGTGTAAGGTTCTCCAACAGTAAAGTACTTACATGCAAGGCAGAAGGATCTGGCAAAAACTCAGCATCCTCTCCAAAGATAAAATCTGGTGGCAGGTCAGGATAGTGAGCATTAAAAATTATATCCCCTGAAAAGCAATAAATGAAAACAATGTTTGCACTTTCATATATGTGCTTATAAATAAAAAACAAAATAATCACATACAACACACATTTTTTAACACAGAATTTGACAGCTATATTACATATATTTCATGTATATATCCATATAATTTTTACAAAAATTCACATGCAAGATAAGCATCAGATGTTTTGGGGGATGAAGTCAAATTCCTGAGGCACAGCTTCTTTCTCCTCTGCAAGCAGTAAAACATGAAATACGTTATTGCTTTGTATCTCAAATGGCAATTCAAACACTATTGAGGGTTGCCTCAAAACACCGAGTTAGAAAAGTGATCTTGTTTTATTAAAAAGTACCATATTTAGATGGGCTGTGTTTTGTCTATTAAAAGTCAATTGCAAACTACTAAGATCATGACTTTCAAAATACCAGAGCTTTTAAAAATTAGTAGCACTTACTCCCTCACTTCTCCTCACCACCGCCAACTCTTAGAAGGAAGAACACACAGTTCAATAGGAACCATTCCAACTACCCAAATTCTGGCCAAGAGAAATGCAGTATTGCACATTTAAATGGTGAGACAAAAATTAACTGAAAATATAAGACTTCATCACAGCTTGGCAGTGAGCTCTCATCTTGCCAATGTCACAAGATATGCAATTAAAAGAAATTTGGGTTCTAGTATTTCACTAGTACACATACTTCAGAGTTCATACAGATCAAGAGGTGGTCATATGCATCTGAGCTTTCAAAAAAACCCACCCAATGTTCAAGAAAAAAAAAAAAAAAAAAAGTGTTTCTAGCCTTACTTGTCTACCTCCCCATCATTCTTTATGACGATAAGAAAGAATAACTGAGCTTTTGCATAAAACAGATTTATGAGGTAGGAGACATTAGAAAAAAAGACTGCCTACTATGTGCTACAACTTGTTTAAGATCCACACAGCAAAGTAAAACCAGCATGGCAATCCTTATAAACAATTCTGTTCAGAGAAAGTTACACGACCTTTTATTTCTTAAAAAACTGTGAATGCAGAACTGGAGAAAAGCACTAGATTAACAAATCTTGCAAAGCCACATTGCTGGATCAGTGATGTCATCATCTCAAGGCATTGAACATGACAGTTTTAATTGCAGATATTCTGTAAACTTATCTTGGCCTTCGCTGGAAGCAAGGATGCCATGAAGATTAATTGCAGATGATGAAGGCTCATGATCAAGAAGCCACTGGCCAGACTGGAGTAGGTATTCTCTCCAGTATGGCTCCAAATCACAAACTCACTGATCATGCGACGAGTGGAGCACAGTGGGGTTTCTCCTGTCCACACTCCCACCTTCCTTTCACAGCTGTCAGGAGCACGTGTAAGTATGGGGTGCAGAAAATAGCAGAGGTCTGCCAGTTAAAATTCCCAACATACTCGAAATAAAAATAAAACATTTCATTTCATTTAAATTTCATTTAAAAGAATGAAATGGGCACCAGCCCTGGAGTAAAAGGCATAAAATTGCAACAGGAAATGCATCTATATTAAGTAAGAAAAAATAATTACTAGATTGTATATGCTGTAATACAGCACTGAAGAATTCGGATTGGGTAGTTCCTACACCACCACAACAAACTCTTTTCTTGATATTTACTGCAATTAAAATGTCATGCATGGCTCCTTTCAACAACCTCATCAATTTTGACATAGAGCAGTGAACTTGAAGTTATGTACTGAACGAGATTCACCTTAATACATTCTTTGTCTGAGTTTTGAAAGAGGCATGTTATGAATAACTCAGAACACAGAACAATGAAAAAGCTTGGCCCATGACTTAGGCAGCCCAGTGTGACTCCAAAGGCAAGGACTGTATCTGTGCTTCTTCCATGCCCATATGTGATGCTAAATAATTCATTTAGCACACACAATTCATACTGCAGGTGCTAGCTGCATGCTTTTCATTCTCTGCATTTCTGCTTTAACAGAGTTGGTGAAACAGAGTAGATAGATACATGTACAGTTCAGCTCACTTAAGAGCTGCACTCCAACTACACACATACTAAAAAAAAGCTGCTTAGAATAAAAGAAGGATCAAAACAACAGCATATTTTTGATGTTACACCTCCATATTTGCTAAGTGAAAAACTATCACAGAACCTTATATCACGAGGCAGCTTCAAGACTCTGCTTGAGTAGTGAGATTGGCAATAAACCATTTCCACCTCTACGAGCTGCACAGTAAGGGGTGAACCTCAGGAAAGATGTGGCAGTAGGTGCAACATGGAGGTTCAAGTAGGTACAAACTCTTCCCTTTCACAGAGTCAACTCACAGCAGCTCCCAGAACACCATTATGTGCAGTGCTCAATACAACAGTAAATTAAAGTTGGCATTATTAATTTAACATGCTAAGTGGTAAACCTTAACAATTTGGGGTTCAGGTCAGCTGCATATGCCATGCAATGATTCATGCTGGGAGATCAGGGACATGGAGAGGTGATACCCACTTCTGACCACTCAGCTGTGATGTGAGCTCACACCGAGGTCAGGTGCATCACGTGGCAGCTGGACAAACCAATCTATTACCTATCTCATGTGCTCATATTTGTTCTTTACCACCTTCTGTCAGACTCTTTCTTCCACTAAGTATCAGTGGCACTATGAGTCCTTATCCACAGTGAATGACCAAAAATGCAGGTATTTGAGTTTTAAAAGTGTTCATGACCTACTGATACCAAGGAACTATTCAGGTACAATGGACAGAATCCAGAATAAAAATTAGCATTGTGATATTTGATTTTCTGTTACTCATAATTATTTATAATTGCTAAAAGTGCTTCTACTTGTCCAGGGTAAATATGCCTCAAATCCAAATTCCCATGCCCTTTCATAAAAGTCACGTTGAGTCCAAATACATCAATATTAATGCCAACACGTATATCAAATTATTTTTCCTGTAGTGTATTCAATTCCTAAAAAGCCACATGTTATATTGCTACATAGGTTCTCTAGGTGTCAGAATAAATAAAACCAGTGCTTCAGTGCCTGTTAATTATATATTCACAAAACACTTATTGCTGAGACCATACACAAAATATTTTACACCCCTACAGAAACTAAAAATGATGGTGTTATTCTTATGTTCTAACTAAACAGAAATGTATCATTTATGCCCTCCTTCCCACAGTACCATAGGTTTTTAGCCAAATGTAAACCCTAATTTATTCTGCTACAATCAAACCTCACACAGGCCGGCTGACAATTTAATAGAAACAAAGAAGTACAGAATAAAATGTTGTTTCCACTTCAATGGGAACAGTTAGAAAAGAGCAGCGATTTTCTATCATCAGTGCTTTCATTCTGGAAGTTAAAGACAGCATCTCACTATTAAAGATTTGACCTTAGAACAAATTTTTAACATACTAAAAAAAAAATCCCCCAGTTAAATCTTATTCTATTAAGTCTCACTTCTGCCATGAATCCAAAGACATTTAGCTAGTTCCTAAAACAAAGGAAAAAGAACCTTTTGTTTAACCATATCAGACATCCATACACAGCACCCCCAGTCTCTCCAACTTTTCTGCTCTTGGCCCTCCCCTTCCATACAGTCTCACTTATGTCTTGCATTTTAATTTACGTATTAGAACTGAAAAAGTAACACCTTTGACTTTAACAGGCTGAGGCACCAATAAAGGCATTTGCCCTATTCAAAGCTATGAGCATGAGCTATTTTCCTAAGTAACAGCAGCAAAAACATAGTAACAAATCAGACTACTGATTAAGAGAATCCATCCTAAAGCTGAGTTTTGTTCTTGTTAAATATCAAAACCCAGAGAAATTAAAACTGCAGCTAACAGTTTGCTTGGCAGGGCTATGACGCGTAAATAAAAAATGCTTCATTACACTCAAATAAAAGGTATTTAAACAATCACAACAACAAACAGAAATTTGGTTTTACTTCACATAAATATTAACAATAGCCTCTGCAGTAAGCTTACAAAATATAAGGTGCTAAATATTTTAAATCACAACTTAACAGTTCATCTTGACCTACTAGAAATAGTCATTTTTATGAAAAGTACTATATTTAATCCTTACATGATATTATCTGTGGCTTACCCCCTTCAAATATAACAGTACTGGGGTAAATAAAAGTAACACTTATAACCAATAAAGTGGTTTGCAAAATTACTGTGCTTAGAGTTTGAGAACAGTTACCATTTTAACCTTGGAGGAAAAAAAAACCGAATGAAAAAAATCAATATAGTTCTGTATTCTCCGCTCTTCTCACCCAAATGACACAAATACCCTTTTCCTTGCATCTCCAGCACAAGTTTCTAGTTTTGCACATGTTTCAACTCTGTTTGTCCTTATTCCCTCGATGGAAGGCCAACTGTGTGGTACTCCACAGTACTACTGACCATGACCATTCCAGTGTAAGAACAAGGCAAGCAAAACTGTCACACTTAGACCGTACTTATCTCATTGTTGTAGAGATACCAGCCAATAATTACTTCAATGGAATTACATTTCCAATTATTCAAAAATATTACTTTCTCTTCCTTTCTTTCTCCTCAGGCAAACAGCATTAAATGATGAAATATTTTACTTCACAGAACTTCAAAAGAAAAGTTAATTTGCTCCCCACAGACAAAAAGATAGAAATATTAATACTTAAATCTATAATTTCTTTAAAACCCACATGGGCTGTTCTTTTCTCATCTATCAAAATGCATAAGCAAATCTAACAGAGGAATAAGAACTACAAGTAAGACAGGTGTTTCTCAGCAAGAAACTGAGAAATTTCAAAAATCCATACAATCACTTTCCACTGGCCTATCCAGTTTTTCTTCTCCTGGTAACTTCATTTTGGGGGTATTTTTCTTCTTTTTTAAACCATACTATAAATTTGTAGTACTGAAAAACATTATGCTAGGAATGCTACAGCATTAACATCCCTGTTTAACCAACAGCAGCAAAATTAGGCAGCAGTGCACCAGTTAACTTCCTAAACTGTACTTTTGAAAGGATATCTATATGCCACAGTTTCTTCTAACACCAAGAATTTCTAAGTCAGCACTAAGTATTTAGAATAAACATGTGTGGCCACTGTAACCTAGATTAAGACAAATTGGACTGGAATTTGCTGTGAAGAAGATCAACCCACTTGGCTTTTAAGAAATCCAAATGCAACTCGATCACGAAATGCATTCACAGACAATAAGGCAATTGCTGTAGCAAGAGAAGAAACTATGTGCATAATCAGTTCTGAGAAAATACAGAAAGTGCTCTTGTTGAGTATTAGAAAGGAAGAACCAGTAGAATTTTATTATTCATCAATTCAAAATTCTAACCTGTCTCTTCTAGTAGCCATGCAAACTGTACACAAGAACCACTGACCAGTCTCTTCTATAAACAAATTCTTACCTAAACCAGCCAGTTTTAATTGTCTTTACAGATACAAAAATAATCAGTTACTACAACCTGCAACCAAGATACTAAGTCAGAGAAGTCAGCAGTATGAAAGGATTTAAATTACCTAAATTCAGATCTGCCAGGAATCCTTGTCACTGAATTCCATGCTAAAGAATTTGCTCTGAAGGCTTAAAGTCAAAACCAGTAATACAATACCTGTAGAACCCTTTTCTAATTGGTTGGCAATAAAGATTAGTTCCTGAAATGACAATAAAACTTGTTAAACACAAAACTACTACTACTACTGAGAAAAGATACATGAGTAATTCTATTTTACTGTGCTGCTGACAGGCTATTCTGGCATGTAAAAGATGTTTTTGAGCTTAATTTCAGACTTGATGTGAGAATTGAGATACCAGAAAAGGGAAGGCAGAAAAGTCAGCTTAAAGACTCAAAACCATCTCATAATAGAGGGACAATTTGAGAAAAAAAATTTATTGCATTGAAAAAAACAAAGCAACTTCTCAGCACCTCTGGGACACTCCAGAAGAAATTCTAGATACTCCACTGAATGCAAAGCTGTGAAAGACCAAGTCTCCATAAACTTGGTGCAGCTGATTAAACCAAGCTGTTTAGTCTCCTTTGAGATGCCTCAGGGCACATTTATGGCAGCTATGGCACATGGTTTTCAGAGAGATCAGTGCCCTGTGGATCAGAAACTGAAAAGGCCAAGCAAGGTATTCTTGGGAACTTCAGAGTTAAGACACCTATAGTTAGGTTAATGAATCAAGTCTCACTTTTCCAACAGAAGAAAGAAATACATAGGAAGATTTTGCGGGATGTTAATTTCATTCTTGGACAAAGGGTTGCAGGTGTGCGGTTTTTTTTCTTTGACTCCAACTGACAAATGCTGCTGTGGAAGAAAAAGAGCTGTAAGACTACAGAAAATATGTTATTTTGTAAAGTGGGCAAATCTGCAAAAATGGAGTAACATTAAGTAAACTGGATCCCAAGCTGAGCAAGAAGGAATCAAGACAATCTTAGTAACTTGCAATTCTGTAGCTGGGCAACTGCTTTCTCAGAATCTTAGTACTAGAATTGAAGTGGACAAAGATGAGAACAACAGATAATTGAAGATGGGATAAGATACTGGCAGAAATTAAAGCCAGGGAACACTGGAGAAATTGAAACAGAGACACTGGGTAGGTGAGAAAAGGAAAGGTGAAGGTAAAGGAAAAATAGATTCAAGCAAATGGACCTGAATACGTGCAGCCCAAATAGGCGAAAAAAGAAGGAAAGAGCAAGGCAGTAAGGCACTACAGCAATACTGCTGTGGAGGCCTAATGTAAAATCTTTTAAGCCTCTGTAAGTCCACACTTGTACATAGATACTTCTAAGGTCACTTCTCTTGATGAAGAAATACACTGAGACTTCTGTAATTCACTTGCTCAAGAGAAGTCCAGAACATAAGAAGAAGTGAACAAAAAACCCACGTAAGAGAAAATGATTATTTAAAAGGGGAAAATATTGTTGTTAACTTTGTATTCAAAGAAGAAATAAGATCAGACTATCTCTCAACACTCTCATTAGGTACATTCATTAGATAATGAACAGGTTACTGAGGGAAAAAGATTTATTACTCTTGCCATGTAAAGCAAGACTCAGCCAAACTTCAGAAAACATACTGCTTGGAAAAATCTTTGGTAAATCGCATGGCCCAGCAAAAAAGACATTTATCACACAGGAAATATAACACCTAAGTATAATCTGAATTATAGCAACCAAAAAGTCCTTCCCCTAAGGGCCTCAACCAAAAAACAGCCTGTGTAAAATTACCTAATAGTGAAAAAAACACTAACATGTGCACTGCAGCAACATACGTATGAGAATCTTAAATCTTACAGTAACTTGAAAAATCATTTTTACAATTGTTTATTGGCACAATAAACAAGTGTACAGCAACTAACTTGGCAAAGCAGCCTTTAAAGGAGGTCAGGCTGTTCTCTATATTTATGTTTTTGTTTGTTCTTAATTACTTCCTTAAAATAGAAATCCACAAGAAATTACTGAAAGCGTTCCATCACAGGAATAAAAACAGATGAAACTTTGTACCATGTATTATGGGCAATATTCTTAAGACTGGTTAGGCAGAAAGACTGATTTCCTCCTTTAAGGCTCATAACTAAAAAAAGTAAAAATCTAACAAACAAAAATCAGAAGCAAAAAATGAAAATCTAAGCTCCCAGTGAGACAAAAGAAATGTTCTTCAGGATCAAGGAAACCAAAGTGGTGGCAGTAGAACCCAGAGCTATAATCCACTCATAAAAACAGTGAAAATCAGACAGAAGATGAAAATACTAGAGTTCAAGAGGCCACAGAGAACAGTAGCATTGCAAGGGCAACACATTGTTTAATCACTGTGAAATTCCAGATGACAGCACTCAAGGTCAGAGAGAGAAGGAGGCAGCAGTGCCTGAAAAAGAAAATGTGAAGAGTAAAAACAAAAAAAATAGTCAGATTCCCCAGCAAGCAGCAATGAAAGCTTGAGTGAAAAAGGAAAGCCAAACCCAAGATATTCCAAGGTTTTCTGGAAAAAAAAAGTAATTTGATTCTAAATGGCATTTTTTAATTATAAAGACTATTACGGCTTATAACTCTGCTTACTCTGACAATTTCTGTTGATATCTGCATTGATGTTTTATCAACTAAGACTGAAATATCTGCAAGAATTACAGAACACTTCACCTTAAAATACACAAATACTTCCTCAGAAAGAATACTGAACTTTTCTAAGCAGATACTGAGGTCCAGTTAGCAATAAATGATAACTCTGCATACCACACAAAGTAAGTTTTGTCCTAGAAACACAGATTCAACCTCTTACAGGGTATTACAGACAGTCTTCCTGAAATTAAATCTCCAATTAAGAACTCCAAAAAACTCAAATACAGAGAAAAGCATGGAGTTTAATGCAATAACATTGAGTACTGGATGAACTAATAAAAACAATATGGCCATGTCAGATGTCAACTGACAGTCTAGCAAGACTAGGCTCAAGCTTTCTAAATATTCCCACGATGAAAACAAACAAAAAAATTCATTTCCCTTAGAAAAGAAAATAAATAAAAGTGCCTCCCTGAAAGCATCACCTGAAGTGCGATGGAAGGCAATTAGTAGGACAAACTAATTTATCTTGAACACTGGCATGGTATTTTTCCACTATAAAATTGTCCAATCTCCAAGGTCCCTGGCTGGAGCTGAGTAACTGTTCAGTGTAACATTCCAGCAGCTCTGCATACATGCAAAAGGTGAACATGACATCTTAAAAAAACCCCATTAAACAGCCAACAAGCCATTCTGAAGTCACAACACGTTTTCTCCTACCAAAGTTTATAAAGCAATTACTTTACACTACAGGTAGTTAGCCTTGCTTGCATGTACACTTTCTCCTTTTTCAAGAAGCTGTGAACCTTCTGGTCTTTTGGAAAACAGGATTGCACTGTGCAGTTACACTTCCCTAAAGCTGCACACCAACAGTTTCCAGCACACTGGGATTGCTACAAGGGTGCCTGTGCAGTGGCAGCGGTTATGATTGATGATATGCAAAGACCTAATCTGTTGCAAAGAGGATGTAACACAAACCACAAAGGAACTACACACTTCAGCCTGTATTTGGTACCACATCTGAAGCCCATACACTGGAGATCCTGAATGCTTTCAGCTAATCTTTTTATTCTGGCAGATTTCGCAACTTTCCTTTGCATAAATACTCTGCTCTTGAAAGATAACATATCTAGCAACAGCCTACAACAAAGTAGCTAAACATCTCTGTTTGCACACTATGGCTGTCTTCCCCTGCCATCATTACAGATCTAAACATAACATTATTAAAGCTTTCTTGAATCTGCTCACATCACTATTTATTCCATGTGCTGTGAGATTTAATGATTCACAGCATTTTCAATCATGTAACACTGAAATGTGGAGGATTATTATTACTTGAATTCACAGCTATTATTAGACACCTCTGAAAAAGATACTCTTGTTTACACCATTTTCAGTTGTCTTTGTTAAAATATATGCTCTGTAGAGTTTTGGGGTTTTTTTTGTTTAATTGTGTATGTGATATAAAACATATAAGAACACTGGAGAAAAACCCCCCAGATTTCTTGATACTAAAATTTAATGCATATTCCATAATTTTATTTCTAGGTACTTTAACTGGACTAGAGTAATTTAATACATGAATATAGTCTTTATGCCTGTGCACTTGCATATGGGCATTTTAAGTCTACCAATTTTCCTTTATGAATCAGGAACAGCTTCAGCCTCTACTTGAAATTAGACTTACATCTCTCAGAATGTACAAACATGGCCCTGTAGAAGATGGTCCCATAGAACATGATACCACTCTATAAAGCATGTCATCTATAGAAACTTATTTTACTTGATCATAGTCATCGAACAAGACTCAAGCGGAATCGACTACACATTGCAGAACACATCAAGACTCAACAGATTGGGTTTACTACATATTTTAATAGTTTTTAAAATAAAAGTTCTACCTGGGAGGGCAGTTGGCTTCATACAATACAGCTACTACTTGCAAGACTTCTGAACAAATGCAGAACCACTATTTTTGTCTTAAAATAATTACTAGCTAGGACTTAAATCTTCCAATTTTATTTTGTGAGAAGGAATAATTAATAAGCCTCTTAAGCCATAATTTCATATATTTAGAAAAGTCAAAATAGCTATAGTAGGCTGATACATGAGCCTGGTTCCTCTCTTGAACACCTGAGTAAGCTTCCAGATCAACTTCTGGGAAAGACAACTTTCCTTACAGGTGCCAAATGGAAGCTTTAACATACTTCTAGAACATGAGGAGCTTAACTGTGTTGATTTCTGTTCATAAAGGATAAGGACTTCTAGTGCATGACATAATGGAAAAGAACCAACCAAACAAAAAAACTGCAAAAGAAATACAATAAAGTTCTTAATATTTAAAATGTCTTGGAGAGCTACAGCATGTGTATGATGCAGTCTAAATGCGTATTATCAAAGCAGTGTTTTAAATGCCTACCATTTCTGTTCACACCAATTACCTGCTCCTCCAGACAGCGTATTTCACAGACTCACAGGATAGCTAGGGCTGGACAGCAGCACTGGGGACTGCCTAGTCTAATTCCTCAGCTCACACCAGGGCAAACAGAAGAGACTGCTGAGGGTCGTGTCCAGCTGGGTTCTGAATAGCCTCAAGGACAGAGATACACAAACTACACAAGCTCTGAGCACAGTCTGTTCCACTTTTTGACCATCCTCGCAGAATAATTTTTATTGTGTTCAAATGGAATTTTCTACATTTCAATTTGTGACCATTTCCCTTCAGTGACCGCCACCAAGAAGAGCCAGGCTTCTTCATTTATCCCCATCAGATATTGATAAACATCGGTAAGATTTGCCTTGAGCCTTCTTTTCTTAAGAAGCCCCAGCTATTTTGGCCTCTCCTCCAGTTCTTGGTCATCTTTGTAGTGTTTTGCTGTACTCATTGCAATATGTCCATGTTGCTCTGGTATTCCAGGTGTGGCTTTACTAGAGTTATCCTAAAACTATAAACGCCAAGCTTTGAATTTTACTTTATCTGAAATTCTTCATCCTCTCTCATTTTTCAGTTGTTAGAGATAAAAACAACACAACCATTTTTTCAGCAGTTCAAGTGTTTAGAAAACGTTATCTTCTAAAAACATACAAAAGCAAATTTTATTCTAAACCTTTGAAACAACAAAAAAACTAAGACAAACAGAACACACACTAAGAGTGGGCAAATGAACTAGCTGTCTACAGGTTCTCCAAGCATAAAGATGATTTAACAATAACACTAAATCAGAAAAATCAAATTCGCATTGCTCTAATCTGGTCGATTATACCAGTCATTGTTTAAAGAAACCTAATAAAAAAGCAGACTAACATCTTTTATCGGACCTTAATAAAGAATTATTCTAAAAGAGACAGAAAGAAGCAACGCAAAACATATACAACTTAAAACTGAATTTAAAAATGGTCATGAGATTGTCTTAGTCATAACATTTTATTAGAAATACCAGAGGTGTAGGTAGTGACTTTTGGCTTTTAGAACTCATTTTTCAAAACTGTAGTCTCACAGAAGCCTTTAAACTTATCTTAAATATTACATATTCTTGATAGTTGCATGTTCTTGGAACTGAAGCTTTAGGAGAAAACAACAAACATGTATTTCGAAACTCATAAAGTTAGACAGACATACTGGAAAATTAGCAAGACACAGAACACTGAAAGAAAAGGCAAGATGCAGCTGCAAGATTTTTTAACTTACATTTGAGTGTTTCTCCTGCATATGGGATATGTAGTTTAAAACGATCACAGCTGGGTCCAGGGGTCAAGGATGTACAGCTAAAAATGAAGATAAGAGAAGAATATGCTAAGCAGTTACAGCTGGTAGCAAACACTAACATTATTCTACAGGATACAAATGACTAATAGTAAAGATATTGTGACTATCAGATATACTCATCCTTATGATTGTGAGAAAGAAGAAAAAGTGGGAAAGATGCAGGAAACCCATTCTCTTTTAAGTAGCACTTCTCACAATAGCATAAATGTTAGAATTTCTGCCAACTCTCTCCTGTTTCATAAAGAAAACAAACATGCAAAGTGCTCTGGTTTGAATGTGTAATCAGAATGCTATCAATTAGTCAGTCAAAGTCATCAAATTCTCTGTTTTGTATACAATTTTACAAGTCACAACTCTTTATGTCGCAGTAACATGGTTACCTGCTCCCTATGCCTGCCACCCATAAGACTGGGATCAATCTTAATTTTAAGCCACTAACATTTATTAATTTTTTACCTATTATAACATTAATGCTTTCCCTTGTGGAAAAGTCTCACAATAGCCTTCAAGAGGGCAAGTTGCAGAATCAGCTATCTGAGGATGTAATAGCTGAGCATGTATGTTTTTGGTCTGTGACTCTCCTGTTTATCTGGAGCACAGGAACAGCAGTCGGGCCTCATGGTGGTAAGTGAGCATTTTGTGACTACAAAAGTCACTGCAAAACTGTTTAGTGCCTAAGCCAGAGATTATCAACTTTTTCATAGCTTTTAAATCATGGACTAAAATTTGCAAATAAAAAAATCTCAAAATCTCAGCTGCAAAATGAGAAACAGGGACACACATTGCTCCACTGGCAGGAATGGTCTCTCTGCTGTGGGCTGCTGGGCATATAATGAGTCCCAGGAGCAAAAATACTAGAAGCCCTTAGAAGTTCATAGCTTTATGTTTCTAGGGATCTTCATAGCCCAGAATCTTCTCACCAGCCTAATATTACTGAAAATTATCCATAGCCCCAGCACAATTCTTGCAAGCCACCTAAAAATCAAAGTCATACCGGTCAACTCCAGAAAAAACACTGAGTGATAAGAAGGTAGACAAGGGTAAAATAATTTACCTAAACTTATGTATCTGATCACTGGTAGAACTGTAACACACCACCAACAAAATAATAAAACAAAGCCCACATTTACTGGGCTATTATACACAGCCAAATGCAGCAAAATGGGTAGGCCAGAAAATTGTCAAAAATTCTGATCCTACCTTGGCAGAAGCAACATTGTAACTGCTCCACCTCTATCTGTCACACTGTAGCAGAGGCATGAGGGCAAATGGAACAATCTTAATTCTCACCCACCTACTCAAAACGGTTCAGAGACTCATTTCTCTCTGGTGCTGGCTCCACAGCCTCTTTTCCTCTTGCCACTTGAACGTTATGGAACCATATGCCCTAACTTCAGACCATTTATATTCAGTGAGCTACATTTATTACAGTCAAATTTGTGTCTGCATGGAGTTTCCTCAAAAAGAAGCAACCACGAAACTATAGATCAATTAGCTTAAATGGAGTTTCCACAAAAATACTAGAAAACATAAGCCAACTACTTATATGCAGCTAGAATCTAAGACAGATACAATTAAGAGCCACATGCAGTTAACAGCCTACACTGATTGAGCAAGAATACACCATATTTTTTCAGCATCACTGCAGAAATTAGATAACTGTCCTTTCAAATCAAAAGGAAGAAACACGTGTCCTATCTTTGCCTTAGAAAGGTTTTTGCAACATCTTGTGAGAGCACCATGAGAAGCAATCTAGAAAGACATAATTTTGATATAAATTATCTACTATCAGGTATGTGCAGACTTGAATGGAAAGCAAGTTTCAAAAAAAAGATTAGTTCACATCTTGCTTCATCCAGGAAGAATGCCCTGACTTGGTTTTCTTCTGCTGGAGTAATACTTCACGTTTTATTGGAGGACTGATGATGGAAAAGAAATGATGCTTTGTGAAACCTGCTGACTATGCAAATGTGCGAGGGAATACAGCATGTCAGACAATAGGACCAAAGCTGAAATATTGTTTGATTTAATGGCTGTACTACTTATTTTTCAATTTCATCTAGGTAAGGCTTGTCAAGAAAAGGGAGCATCACCAGCCTCACTGGGAGTAAAACCAACTTAAGAATACAAAAGATTGGATCCCTAGTGCAACAGAAACAAGAGAATATAATTCTTTTCCAAGTTACACTTTTTAATAGGTGAGAACAGCAAAATAGGAGTGCCCACTGTTTGGGTGTTTTAATGGCTGTGGATGAATTTAACAGCTATACAGACATTACTAGCTACTTTCAAATAATTTCTATGGCTTACAGCAAGTATAAGGCCAATTCTAAGAAGCATAAAAAAAAAAAAAGAAAAAAAAAGAACTGAAACATAAAAATAAAGTTTCAAAGTTCTAAAATATCTCTGCAACATCATTTAATGGTTAATGAAAATTTCTTTCAAAGTATCACAGGTCACAGTCTGAGACATTTCTCAAATACCATCAAAATTACACTGTTAGCTTTTCAACAGACACAGAAATTTCTGATCCTGCAAATACCCTGCAATCTTTTCTTTTAGCCATTTGGAAATACTTACGGAAAGTATAATATTCTTTAACATTAAAATAAAAGCCTTATTTAATGGTAAATGTCCCTAAAAGCAAAACTAAGTACTTTCTTATATTATTATACTGCACTAGAGATGTTTTTAATTTTATTGGTCTAGAAATGATAGAAAGTGACAGTATTAACATTCTTTTCCCCCACATTGCTCTGGCTGGGCTGCACAAGAGACTTCAATAACTGCAATAGGCTGAGCAACCAAGCAGAAATATTATATACATACATTTGAAAGGAGGCAATTTCTTTTTAGAATAAACAGCAAAAGAACAAAACTCCTAAGGCAAACCAAAACTTTGGTAAATGTAGGAGTCTATGTGTGACCTTATTTCAACAGAAAGCCTCTAGTAATGGCCTGGTTATCGACATTATCTCCTGCTTGAATTTCCTTAACACACCGAACCTCTTAAAATTATATACATATAACTGACCCAGAAACATGACCTCTGTCTTCTCCAAAATGTAAGACTTTTGTTTTTTGGAAATGCGATCCTTTTCCTTAATGTGGTCCACACAAAGTCTTTTAAAGGTTACTTGTTGCCCTTTCTTTATAGGGAATTGACATATAGAACAATAATACCTGGTGTTGAAAATTAATGTCATAAGCTGACTATCTCATAATATATGGGTGTGTTTCTCCCTTTTTATTCATGGAAAAATATTACACTGGTTTGCATTTATTAATCTAACTAATCAATATTTTACATAAGAAAGCCACTGAAGCAGGAATTAATGCTCTGATGCTCAGAGCAGTGATACGTCTTAGTCTTCATATGATTAATGCTATACCACAAGATCTCCCACAATGGTTTCCCTACTAAAATATCAAAGAATCATCATCTTGAAAAGTTTCCAGGACCAAGGATTATCGTTAAGTGTATTGCTTAAAATCACATTGCCCTATTCAAAGGGGCTGTGCTGAGACTAATGGTTGGAAATTGGTAGATGGAACGGAGTATGCAGCAACCACAGCTGAGTACAGCTTGCTCCCTTTCACAGCAGATTTTAGCTAAAGTTTCTTGAGCAGATACAGCAGATTAAACTCAAACTGAGATACATTACATCCTTATGAAGTAATTATTCCAAGTAGGAGACATTCCCTCATTGAGTGTTTGATGCACCTTACAGATTGTCCGTGACTGTTGGGGTAAGGTTTCTTTCACAGTTAATACAACATATGTAAACTAAACCCATTCTTATTCAAAGTCACTGTCAGTACCAGATGCTTAGTTATAAGTGTTCAGAATTCTTTACCAGTCACAAAAGGAAATAAAAAATATTATCCAAACAAAACAACAACAACAATAATAACAACAATACAAACCAGGAAAGTGTCTCAGTTTTGCTGCTTGGAATAAGGCGTCAGTCTATAACAGTAGGTATAGTACAATGTATTTTTCTGCAAAATGGATCCTTCTTCCCAGAGTATCTCAAAAGCCTTTAAGAATGCAGTTCTACTTGAGTTTAACAGCAAGGTTTCCCCTTATACCACTGTACTTGTGATTATTTTGTTGAATTGACATGCCTTCTGTTTTGATGAAGCCAAAAAACCCACTCCATTTTGATATTTTACAGGATTGAAGCAACAATGGTATGGAGGACTCTGATAACCGTAGATTTCAACACCATCTTCCCATCAACTAGTTTCCTAAAACTAGCACTTGAAAGCATTCCCAAAAGAAGCAGTTTTAAATCATTTGGGCTCTGGTAAGATCCCATCCAAAATTATGTTCTGTGACAATTGAACGGATTGCAATGAAACAAAAGCACAAGTGTTTATCACCTTAATCATGAAAGTCAGGAGATGGATGGTTATTCTATCCAAAGACTTTTAAAGGAACCACAAAAACCGAAACCCATCAAGACCTCTCTCCAAACCCACCACTTTATACCCCGAAATTCCAGTCAGAGGCTTGTTTTTTATGCTACTCCTAAAATCTCCTGCTTAGAACCATATAAAACCATAGCAAACATTCAGAACTGCCAACAAAAGTCCAATAGCTCTACAGGAAAATAAGTAATTGCCTTTTTATTTTTTCTTTTTTTAATTTGTGGTGTAGGTGTAAGCCCAAATAGTCATGTAAGAGTTATCTGATTACTACCATATTTACTGATTAAAAAGTATGCAATGCATTTAGTCATTCTTCCTTAATAAATCACACAGAAGCTTTTACTATGAGAAGACAAATCATCAGTGAATTTTACTCTACAATAGCAAAGTCAAATTAGACTAAGAATTTTAGCCTCTATAATTTCAGGAACTTAATATTGCCACTGCCTAACCTGAATAGTCAGAGATGCAAAAAGCTTCTTTAATCTCCTGATGCTTAGGCTGCTACACTCTCTGTTCTTGAGGATCAGAACGTCATTGGAAAACAGTCAACTGTTTTTTGTTCACCAGATTCTTGGTGTAAAAGCCAAGAAAGTGTCACACTGCGTTAGAGACACCTCAAGGAGAACACAGCTAAAAACCAACACACACACACAAATAATAAGCAACACCACAAAGTCAGTTCTGACCACTGGCTGTATTCCCAATCCCTCTCACCATACCTAGGATATGCTTCCAACTGTTCCAATATGTGTCATAAAAAGATACTGCTATGGGAAAAGGAGGTCAAGTTACTTTCATAATACAAGAGGCTAAGAATGAATATTATTTTAAGAATGATGAGACACACTTCAATCAGAGTTCCAGAGGCTGAAGTTTTTGCCAGCAAGAGTCAAATATAGTTCAGAGGCAAAGACAGGTTGATTGTTTGTTACTAATAAGAGGCAGCAAACTCAAAATTCCACCCAAAACTCTTAAGTGGCATTTGCTAAGAAAAGTACCTCAATGTTCAAATCCAGTAGAACAGCCTTTGTCGATGCCTTTACATTTTTATTCTCTCCAATTTTTGTAGATGGAAATCTGCTCCAGTGTTCATTGAAGACACAGTATTTAATCCCATTTAATTAAGAATTAATTACAGAACTCACAACAGATGGGTATGCCATGTACAGAGGCATTAAGAATAATTAAAGTGTGTGGAGGGTGGAGGTGAATAAAAGGAAGGCGAGCAGGTGACAGGTTATTTCTGCAATACCAGTAAACAGAAAAATGTTGAAAATCACATTTTATAGCATTGACATTGATGACAAAACCCTGTATCAGGCAGTAGTTCCCTGCAGCATCGCACAAAGCTTTACAGGCTCCTACACAGTATTTAGAGTATTGAGCAGCTGCTCCTGAAAACAAACAGATCCAACCAAAATTCAGTCAATCAGGCAAAAATTGAAATGGAAGAGATGGTCTAGTCAACCAACCTCCACCTTTAGTTTCCCTTCTTTATATAGACATTTATATTACACATACTAGAGAGAGAGGGATTTGCTCTTAAAAGACACATATCATTGCTTCTGGGAAATTGAAACACAGTTACATTTAACCACACATTTAAAAACACTATATTAAAGTATCTTATCCCTATCTTAGTAAAACAAATACAGCACTTGTGTATTAACAGAAAATGTAGATTTTCTTAATATGAGTGAGGGGTTGCCAAAGCAGATGTTGCAGGTGGAGAGAGCTCTGGGACTTCTAGAACAACAAATCTCCTTCAGAGCTGCCGAGTCTTGTGGCAGGAGTTCTGCAGTCGCCAAAACATGGTTGCCTCTGCTGCAGGGAGATGTGCAGCTCAGCCTCTCTGAGGGAAACACAGGAAGCACACCTATACATATACTTTGAAATCATCTCAGAGAACTTCTACACTAAATTGAAACACACACAAACTTCACATGATTCTGGTATTTTTTTTAGCACCAAACTCCTGGTTCATTTAGCTTAGTAAGGCTGGGTTTAGAACAGCTCTTTTCCAGTCACTATAGCAGGACAGGTTGGAAGGTTCTACCACAAAAAAGAAACCTGAAGTACCACATCTACTGTACTTGCAAGTGGACTTGAAAGAAAAGCTCTAAAACTATCTCAAAACATTCCATTCATAAAATCTCTGTAGTTTAGGATGGGAAAGTATTATTACTGGGTCTCAGGGAGCTAATGATGATACTAATTAAGAAAAATAATTAAGCATTGACAAAGTTTTCAACAAAACTTACTTTACAAACATGCTTTGGAAACATTGATAATCCAACTGATTTCCTTTGTAAGCAAGATCTTTTATACTCTGGTATTTGCATGTAATTCTTTTTAAAGACTACACATGGCACACACACGCCTTAAAAGAATGAAATAGGAACAGAAAATGGAAATTTTAATTAGGGAATGATCAAAAATTGAACAGAAATAAAGACAATTGCGATGGGACAACACTAATCACATGCACTCTAGTACAGTAGGTTTAGGTAAATAAATTAGTGAATTCCCAGCATCATAAACTGTCACATGTTCATGCAAGGAAAAGGCACTCCTTCATTATACTGTAAGACCAGCTGTACCCCAAATTCTTGGAACTCATAAGCAAATTTTTAGCAAAGAGTATGAGGGAGTAGCAGATGCATCCTTTGGATTTACTTCATCTCCCTCCCCTCCTGACAGATTCAAACCATGTTTCAGATTTTCACAGCCGCCATTCAATTATCTATTACTTTGCAATGAGTTACAACCTAATAACGTGTCACATGTTTTATTTCTACTGTTCACTAAAGTGAACTCCATTTCTGGAGAAAGAAAAATAGAATCATACAGGGAATATTTTTACTTTTAGATAACTCTAAAAGAGAACCATTCTTCACCAAGTATGAAATTACAGTCAACCACCTGGAGTTTCATATCCTTTCAGCGTTCCCAGAAAAGGCACACACATACAGCAAATCACAAAAGCTGAGCTATTATAAACATCAGCTTTAATAAGCCACATAGCATTGCTCACAATATCGGCTGTAGTAGCCATAAAGACTCCCAATCCATTTTCTAAGTAATTTATTTCATTTTATTAGAAAATGCAGTGAATTGGTATCAGGCAAAAGCCTCTAGGACTAAAATCATACCCCATGTTTATATATCTTCCCCTTTAAATTAACTAGATAAACAATAAATGGGTCACATCCCTGCCCAGGATGAGGAGGTTGGAACTACACGATCTTTAAGGTCTCTATGATTCTATGGATATCAGGATGGATCCAGCCCTCCAACGTCTTGTGCATTTCCCTTTCAAAATTTTCTTTTAATTGCAGAGTTTTAGATCTTCTTGGTCACAGACGTCTATATTAACTGATTTCCTAATTTATAGACACTCAGGAGAAATTTATGTTAATACAAAAATGAATTCAGTTCTTTGGATATGAAAGTTAGGTCAAGCAAGGATCACCACACTTAGAACATAAATCCAGAGTTTGCAGTTGCACACTTGATATTCAAAAGGGCAACTTCAGATTAAGTATATTTATATAAAATATTACAAAACTGCAGACACAAAACAAAGCCTATGAAAAGATAACACCCGAATAAAAAATATCAGTAATTCTCCTATTTCTAGCATTATTTTAGATCAATTACAACAATAAAGATACGCAGTAGACTAAAAAGATCAAAAGGAAAAGGAAATTCATAGGTGAAATTACAACAGACCACCCTGTGGAACTGCACCTGCAGAAAGCAAGCCCCACACCACTGCACGTTACATTTTCTCCAGAAGTCTTGCTCTAGAACCCCTCAACTCACCTTTTCTTTCTCTAACTTCTCTTTCTCCCATTAATTCTCACAGTTCAAAGCCACCTCAGCAATGCTAATATTATTTTCAAGATTCCACCATAAAGCATAAAATTAAGCATCATTCTCCCCGTGGTCCCATCTAACTATACCTAAAAAACGAGTTCCATGTACATTTTTTCTTGATGACAGACAAAAAACCCTCTCTTCTTCCCTGCAAATGCTTGTCCCTGCCCACACTGTCCCATTCCCTGTTTTCTAGGGAAGATAGGCTTGGTTCATCTCTTATCAGCCTCACAGGCACAGAAAATCATGTAGGACCTCCTCCAATGACAAGACTATTGTAAGCACAGTCATCTTTAGATTCCAGTGAAAAGAGGGGCCAGTCTACCCTAAGTTCTTGTAATTCTGAGTCCCCAGCCCACCACAGATGCCTTGACCTGTCTTTATGCCACTTTCAGCACCTCCCCATCACCCATAAGTTCTCCACCTTTCTGCTTCCATCCAATAAAACTGAATTTTGCCTATGCACAACAGGTTAAAATTAAAGCAACGAAAGTCATGTACATGGAAGACACTACACCACTCGAAACCTCCGAGGAAATTATTCCTTCTAAGTGTATTCATTGCCTATTTGCAGTTGGCCTGAAACCGTATCACTTTCATAAGGTTTAAGTTAAGGCTTATGACTAACATGGCAGCCTGGAAAACAGGACAGATAATCACCATCCATTAATTCAAAAAATTCTCAGCACAGAAGAATTCTTAACAAAGAACATGCAACAATATCTGTGGT
>VXBB01004032.1:755130-765660 GCA_013399915.1 Illadopsis cleaveri
TTTTTTTTTTTTGGTCTCTTTCCCATAATGAAATTCTGCAATGTCCCCTAATTAACTCAGTTTTATCACTGGGATTCTTTAACTGTACAATAATAAAAATAGTCAGTCTTAGTGGTCTAATTATATTCTTTCAGTCATGTACCACAGACTACAGAAAAAAGAACCTGTAGCCTACACTGCGGAGCGGTTTGCCTCAGACACGAATTCCCTTCTCCCAGGAAAGACAAAATAAGTATATTCCCTTTCATTGGCTTTTACGTTTCTATGGATTAATTAGGAGGCTTACATTTACCTCATGGACTGAACTTAGTATCTTCAATAAAAATATCAACTTCAAGAGCAAACTGAACTCTCTTAGTTTACACATACAGCTCTAAGTATTCTTTTGAGTTGCTCTCTTTCAGTTAGAGAATAGCTGCTTCAAAGAATGTCTACACTGGGCAGAGCAATGCCAGGTAAATCCCTACGATCATATATTAAGAAACAGATTAAAAATAATTATTACATTTCATTATTCATTTTTATTTTGCACACTGCCAGAGAATGATCTTGAACACTGTTGCATACTGGTCTGTCAGGACAAAACCTCTGATCATTCCCTGTGCTTTTAAAGCCCCTAATCTCTTCAGACAGTGTCTGCAACAAAAGGGCTAAAACAAAAATTTGTAGTATTTTGCTTCAGCTACATCACAAGTGTACATTAGCTTTTTAATATTATGCTATATATGCATGCATGTGTATGAGAGAATCAGGTACACATGAAATGACTGCATGTGTAAGAGTGGAGGAATTACTGACCACCTATGCAGGAAACTATTCTCCTCAGCTAAGGAGAAGGAAAAAAAAAAGTGAGCTGTCCTCAGCTTCTGGTGAAATACAGTATGCATCCAAGACACATGGCATGCTAGAGATCTGTTCAGTTCACATGAAACAAATGCAAGGATTTGGAAGTGAAGAAATTGGACTGGATACCAATTATTAGATTTTAGCTGTCTTTATAACAAAAAACAAAGTCTTAGGAATTTTTTCTCCTGTAGTGATGCACAATGCAAAGAAATAAGAGACATCTGTTACAACAGGAAGACCTAGGCATGGACCTACACTAACACAAGCCCCATTTTCAAGAAATGTTCAATGAATTCCCAAGACATGGACAGCAAAACCACATTTAAACACCTTGTTTAGGTACACCTTTCCAACAACATTTGGTACACTATTGGTACTACATCATGTGATGCTCTCTTTACACAGAGAATAAACGGATGTATCAAATAGTTTCCTCTCATTTGTATTAAATTATAAAAGTGATAAACATAGCATTTACCTTCTTCAAGGTCAAACAAGAGGAAGCTACTTACTGTCCCCATCTAAAATTACCAGAAAGACATATGGTGCAGTATTTAAACTGAAAAACCTCAGGAAAACGTATGTAGTCTTTTAAATAAGAGCCAAAGTTACTGCAATTATCTAGTGCTACCTTTACTGTTTAATATCATTTCTTTCCTCATAGCACTTGAAACTGGCAAACGCAAACTTTTTTTTTTCTGAACAACTTCAAACACCTTGCTCAAAACTGGGGTAAAAGAATGCCAAATAATGTGGAGAATATTTACAAAACAATCACCAAATGTATGCCTTACACTTTGACCTTTTACCAGACAGACATTTTGCCTTTGTTTTTTCACCATTCAGAAACAAATGCAGGAGACAGTCAAGCCTTGGAGACAGTCAAGTCTTCTTTAACCAGCACAGAAAAACTGCTATTCCAAGTTCCAAGTGCTACTCCACAGCAATAACTCTATCAAACTGTCCCATCAGAGCTTCAGCCTTTTATATTTTACTTGAGAGGTAACAAACTTCAAATAGTAAGATTCTTTGCCAGTGAAGAACTATATTTGTCATCAGAAACTGGAATGAAACAACCTACTTTGTGAAAAGGTGACAGTTCATGACTTACCCAATTTAGCAGTAAAGGACTCATAAGACCACACTTCTCCTGGAAACTGCCACATCCTTCCAAGTACACATTCCACACAAAAAAACCCTATTTTTAAAAATAGCTTTTCATAGTACTTGTGTTCAGAAGAGTCAGATTCATTAAACTTTATACATAAACAAAATGTAAACACGTTTAAAAAATTACCTACAGACACCAATGTGAATGATGGATATGAACCCTCCTCAAGTAACGAAAGTAGAATCTTTCACTTTAAATTTATCAAACACAAAAGATCAAGCAAAAGCTTTAAATAACTGCTACAGCACTGTAATAGTAATTCACAGCTAAAATCAACATTATTTCACAAAATATGCACATAAAAAATGCATATTTACTTTTAGAAGGGAAATGCCCAAAAGAAAGGGAAATACCAAAGCATATTGCAGTCTACTTGATAAAAGAAAAAAAGTAAATTGCCACTGCTTCCTAGGAAGCAGGGCAATAAAGTTATAAATTACAGCTTGATAATAAATTTTTATGTTGAAATTTACTCCAGAAAAAAATACATTCTTTTGACTACTCTTCATATAGGTTTCTTTCAGGAAAATAACTACTTGCACACATAGCTCAGTATCAAACAGAGAGGAAGAAATCAATAGTGAATAAGACAAGTGAAAAGAACAAAATACTAACGTGGTTTACTACAAACCACTTACATAAAAGTTCCACAAATAATCTTCTCATAAATATGGAATAAATATAACCATGAAAGTATGAAATTTATATTTTGTTATGAGTGGATATCTAAAAAAATAGTGTCTTAATATATGCAGCTTTAAATCACTGTATTCATTTTGAAATTTTGCCTGGTGGAACACATCAAAGTAATTTAAAAAACAAAATCAAGTTTGTTGAGTAAGAAGAATGGGCTTGCAGCATAATTTGAAGCTCAAGCATGGGCCCTGATGAACAGCTGTAGGGGAAAAAAAGATTTCTCAAAGGCAATGACCACCACAAACTATGTCTTTCACTCTCGTAACGCACCATAGGAAAAGCAGCAGCCTCTTAAATAACTGGATTCTACATTATACAACAATTAAACACCCTTCACATAGGAAAATATCCTCTATTTCTAAATCTACATAATAATCACTTTTCCCTATTCAACGTCTTTCCCATGATTATATGTGTAAATGCTGAGAAAAATGCCTCAGCCACAATTCAGTTGGTTATGAGTAGATTTTAATATCTAATTAAGATGGGTCAGTATTTCAAAGAGACACTAGTAGAGATTAACTGAATGATACAATAAATGGCATTGACTCAAGTGGCAGCACTATTTTCTTTGGGTCTAGAACAAAGTAATATCCTATGCAAGAGTTAAAAGTGCTTTCATCCACTCTGTCATCTTGAAGAATGTCTTTTATTAACGCAACACAGACGCCTGCCAGGGTTTTCTTATCATCAGAATCAATGCTGCTTAAGGTGCTGTATTTCAGATGTGACCTTACACCACAGTTCTACTTTTGTTCACTGTGGGGCCCTATTTACAAGAAAACTTGGCCACCTAAACTTTTATTAGTATTTCTGTTGAAGAGTTTCTTTCTTTTTATTATGCCATATTCCTGAGCTTCATTCAGGAGTCTTCATCAGCAGGGGCCATATAAATTCTATAAATAGTCCTTGGTCCTGAATATCCTCATCATAGATGTAAATGTATGTGTCTTATGAGACTGGTACTGTCTAATAAGTTTGTAAAACACACAGACATTGTGAAACTGTAACATATTATTATAAAACATTTACATACTCAACGACTGCAAAAACAATAGGATTTCCTTACTATGACATATTTCCCTCCCACACTTGAAAGCAAAGCAAATTAACATATCATCATAGTTCATACATCTAACATCAGCTCTTTAATACAGTTTATAAAACACAACAAAAGTTGTCAATCTCAGCAGTAAGTCAGAAGTGCAAAACAAGTTCCTTAATAAAACTATTTGACATATGGGCTGACTTTTCAAATAATTAAAGGCTTAATATGCTTGCCACTTACAAATCAAAATCAATTGATGTGATAGGCTAAAATCTGGTAGTTGATCTTCTACTGGTGAAACAGAAAGGAAAAACTTTCCACTTCGGAGAACGTCAACACCAAGGCTCTGAGGTGGAAAGGCCTTAGAAGTACTGAGTTTTATTAAATATGTTACCATCATTCCTTGTTAACCATAGCTCTGTTTCTAAAACCTAAGAAATGAGAATGGATGGATCTTTAGTTTGAACATTTTATTTTGCTATACATTGTAAAGCACTGGTTCATTAGGGAAGGGCTATAACAACAGTAAATCCTAATTTTCTCTTAGAGTAACAGTGTGGCATGCGACAGTGGAGCAACCATATAGCTCCTCTCCAGAAGTTACAGATGCTCCTGTTTTCAAAATTAATAGCTATTGAGGTGATTACCTTAAATATTGTAAGATTTTCAAGGTTACAATAAAGTTGTATTTATTATTAAAAATCTTCCACATAACACACCAGTTAAGGCAGAAAATATTTGCATGTTCTGTAATAAATTCAAGCTGGGCTAGGGTTTTAGCAGCCTAGACTAGCATGTGTACAGCCCCTGTCACGTGTCAATAAATGTACAATCACTATTCACAAGTAAAGTTTCTGAACTGATAGTACTTCCAAGTGGTCATATTCATTTGTGAACAAGAAGTGCTCCTTATCTAACGTCAAACATTTAATCTAGCACATTTAATCTAAACCTGCCTAGTTCCACTTTCTAAGTTTAAAGCCTGAGTTGAACCCATCGAAATTGAAGGGAGTTTTGCAATTGATATCCTGAACTCCATCCCCATTTCTCTAAAAATAGTTCTCCTCATTTTCTTCCCATTTATGTCCAACTTCAGTGGCCTCACGGCTCTGTTTCTTCATGTTGATATCACCTACATTTGCCTCTTCTGATTGTTTTGTTTCCTTTCAAAAAACCGTAATGAAAGTGAAAGTACACAGGGGTTTGGATCATCTCATGATGTGAGGACAGGGGAGGAGAGTACCCAATGGCCTTCAATTCATTTTTGAACTCTCAAAACCCTACAAAGTTTTCTTCTACAGTCAGTATGCAGTAACAAATTTAAATCTACTAACAAGGCTGTGGGTTGGAGATTTTGTTATTTATCAGCTGATGTGAGACTCTGAGAAACAGTCTGTGGAGCTTCAAAGAATTCCTGTATCAAAGGTTAAAGACCACTGAACTACATCCTGAGTTATGGAAGGGACATCTCTGTAATACTGTGATTCATTCATCGTATGGTAAGTCATTTTGCACTGGTTACCAGTTCAGCAACAGCATAAAGCACTAAATCACAAGAATTTTGTATTTCCACACTGACACATGAATTCAGAATTTCCTATTATAAATAACCAACAATTTATTTGTAACAAACAAAAATCTTTCCTAAAAACACACGCATTAAATGCACATTTCACAGAAATTTCAAACAATTGTTAATTAATTCTGTTTACAGCAATGGTTTTAAGAAACCAGCTGTACCAAAAAAAGAAAACCTTCAAAATAATTCTGAAATTAATGAATGAAGAACCTTGATTATCCTGACTCCATCTCCTAACAACTTCAAGCTAAAACAAAGACTCAACATAAAGAACGAGGTTTATGCTTATGTTACAGAACAAGGAAAAAAGTATTTCTAACACGTGCATTTAGGCGGGCCAGGGTCTTTAAACAAGCTATGAGACAACCTCTGTCAGGTGCTGTACTTGTGTGTAAACTTCACCTTAAAAACAGTTACTATAAAATTTGAATCACTGGGTTTGAGTGACAGGTGCAGCTGCTGGCAGCTTTAAGTTTTTAAAAGAATAAACTCCTGGAAAACACAGGTTTTAACAAAGCAAATACAAGATCTTCTTGGCAAGATAGTGGCCAAAAACTTTAGACACCTATTATAAATACCTGTGAAAAGAGTCAGCTAGAAAACATCACTTTTTATTATTTTAATCTCTTACTTTAAAGGCAGGCAGCATAAGCATTCAGAGGGTAGAGAATAAACCCCTTACCTACCTCCCAACAAACAGTTGTGTTTTCTCTCTACTTTTCTTTGTATTTCTTTGTTTTAGATTTCAATTGGAAAAATGTAAGAGATCCATCACAGCTTTCCTAGAAGACTAGTTCAAGGGAAAGCAAGATCTAGCATGAAATGACAGCAGCAGATGCAGAACTGCTCAGCCTGTCTTATGTAATTTGCAAGCCTAAATGTCACACCAGTCAACACTAATAACAAAGTCATGGCTTCTTAGACCTCCATGTAAATCTGTACTCTGTCCCAGCATCTCACAGGGAGGGAGTGGTTCCTTTCAAACTAACCCCAGAATGCAAACCTCCCTTCTGAAAAGGCATTGTTACAAACAGAAAAGCACTCCCAAAGCTTTTCACGAAACCATAATAAAACAGTCTTCAGAAGCACATTAAACAAAGTTTTCAGCAGAACTGTATTTTAAACAACAGTGATTTGTGGTGGTTCTAAACATCCTTTGTTATTTTTATTATGCTATCATTCAAAATGATACACAAAGCAGTAGTTTGTACAAACAAGATGATTTGTATATCTAAAACAAAAGTAATTTCAGTCTCTGAGCTCCTGTAGAAAAAAAAAAATACCTGAATCCAAAAGATGATGTTAGATGCTCGACTCTATAAGAATAAAGCAATTTCTGACATGTGTCATCTAAGTATTTCATTCACTCTCCTCACTCACAGAGGTTATGCACCAAAGTCTGTTTGTATATGCAAATCCCAAAATTCTATTACGACCTGCAAACTAATCTGAACGCTTCTAGAATTAAAAATAAAAGGAGCAGCTTGACTTATTTCAAACACTTGCCCTATAGCCACTTGATGAACTGAGCTTGAGGAAGGCCAGATAAAGGAAAAGTTACTTTTTCTTCTGATTTGACATATTCATGACTACAGGTAAGGCCACACAAATCTGTCTTTCAATTTTTGATTTACAGAGAAGATTGAGTAAGCAAGCGACAAACAACAGAAAAAAGTGTTTGTAAGTATCTGAACTGCTGAAAACCAGCACAATCAAGTGGCAACGATCAGAGTGTCTTAACAAGATTATTATTACCAAAATTATGACAAATTTAGTCTCCCAAACTACAAAATGGTAGCAAGGCAAAAAATAATGTAGCTAGTGTGTCAGCTAGTATGTCAACTCCAGCTGTGTTCAAAATGCTTAAACACACGAACCTAATAAAACTCAGTTCTGAACAGACATCTGTGAGGGGTTGGGTGCTCTTTTTGGATGAGGAACTCACCCAGACTTCAAGTCTGTAATCCGTAAACAATTAGTAGCATCTAGTCCTACTTTTCCATTTCTGACCACACTGGAAATGAAGGGCGAAAGGGCTGGAGAAATTCTGTTCAAGGCCACTTCAGGTGACATTTTAGTATATTCCTCCTTCCTTTTGTCTTGAGCTGCAATGGAAGAAAATAAAATTAAAAAATATCCTACTTATTTGATGTAGAGTCACATGCACTCTGCAAACATCAACAGAAAAAAAGCTAAGCACGCAAAACACTAAGAGTGTAGAGCAACTGAAGTGTGTGCAGGTTTATAGAGAAAAAAATAAACACAGGTAGGTTTTTGTCCCCTACCTCTGCAACATTCAATGAAGCCTGTTTATTCAGTATCAAAATAAAGCCAGAATTATGTCCTAAGCACCTTTAATTAGGGCCCTATCCCTCTGAGAAAGAGACATAAACTTGAGGGGCACTCTGACACTTCACAGCCTAGCCCGTCTTATGGGCATTCCCAGTCAGACTGTAATTGACTAGTCACACTTGTTCTGCTTTCCCTGAAATCAGCGGAACTTACACTAACTGCAATGGGACCAGGGGATTGATACCTCTATGTATTCTCATCTGCAATTTCTAAGAGCACCAGTGTGCCTATGATTGGTATTACTTTTATACTACTTCATTAGGTAGCAACTTATAGGACTTCATGATGCCGTTTAAAAGCTAACACTGCTTCTCTTTCAGTGGTATCACCACACTCTTTGAAAGGCATCTTCCTTCATGTAACAGATCGAGAAGCTGATGTACAGACATTCGAAGCACAGCCTGTTCAGAAGTGCCTGCAATTGCAGGACCTAATTCAATTAGGCCATTAATTTAGCACACTTTAGGAACTTGTTGCTTTCTAGGTGAAATGCAGAAACTGAGCATACACACGTTTTAAGTCATTGCACCACGAAAAGACTGGAGCACATGGACAACAACAGACTGTGGTAGGAGAAGTGGGAGAAAAGAAGGGTAACCAGCCTATTAAAATGTTCACGTATCTGATCACATTCTAAGGCACAGAGCTTCTTATGAAAATTAACTGAACTTGGTCGTTTTGGAAAACAAGGCTGTAAATGACTGAAGATAACATGAACTTGCCACAGATAAGTGGGACAGAAGAGCTCACACATAACCCCTCAGCATTAAAAAATATTTTAAAAAATAACCATTTAATTGGAAAACACTAATACACACTGCATTCGCTTTCTTAAAAAGGCTGCATATGGACTGCTGTATTAGTAAGTGTTCTGTAACTAGAGTGTGAACAACTCGTGGCAATAATTGCAATTTTCTGTTGTTTCTCACACTCTGTTTACAAGCATTAATTAATTAGTAACTAATGGATATTCTACAGAATTTACTAAATCTCTGTAACTGGGAGCAACATTAAATTTCACATTCTGTTCTCAGGAAAGCCATTCACACTGGAGTAGCAGGAAGCAATGCTCAAGAGTGTTTGTCCTAGATATTCAGAAAGTATCTTAATAAAGCAAAGGCCAGGCACTTTAAGGCAAACAGAAAGACTAATAAAGTAAGACTTCCTAAAAACAGTAATTATCTTTAATACACTGGCTCCTACATTTTACGGCAGTGGAGAAGCTGAAGACTAAGTATCCATGCCCTGACACATAATGTGTTCTCATATATGATTTGTTTAATTGACAATGGAACAACTTAAGTTTGTTTAGCAAACACCTACAGCAATTTAAGATACTACCTCTGGTTTGCTAGTTTTCCACTAAAAATTTCTGCCTACTCACTTTTGTTCTTCCCCAGAGGGACTGAGAGAATACAAGCCCATACATGACATATTTCAATGCTAAGTTCAATGGCTTAGATTGAACTGCTAATAAAAATTAGTTAAGCTAAAATACTTTGCACAAGAGTGGTTACAACAGGGCACATACTTCAGTCTGCCTGCCCTGCTGTAGGGAAGAGCAATTTCAAGCAGGGGACAGCTGGACTGACGAAGTCAAGAACTTCTTAAATCACGAGAACATGCTGAAAAACATCCTTCTATCCTGCTATCCTTCTAGCAATCCTTAAGTTATATATGAAGATTGCAGAATTGGTTCTGATAATGACACATTTTAAGGGGACTGTAAGTGTTATGAGGGTGAAACTGCGGGACGTGATACACCTGGAGATCACAGCTGAACAGATGCACCTTTCAAAATGAACTTTAAAATGAGATTCCTTATCTTTTTGTTAATAAAATTTGCACATATTGTCAAACCAAGATTTAAATGACTGTTAGGCATTTTTCTGTATTTTATTGCATCATTTTAAAATCACAGTACCTTCTATTTAACAAGCCAGATACACAATAGTTAAAGGGCTGCTATCAAGTAAACTCGCTGATTTATTTTGTAAACAAAGGGCTTTACAAACTAGAACACAATTTGTACCAGTTTCCTAAGTTTCAGTTGTCATATACCTTTTTTTTCCCCCAGCTTAAGTTTCTCACAGTACTGGAAACTGAACACAAACAAACTCAGGGGAATTAAGAAAAACAAAATTCACTGAACTGTTTCCCTCCCAAAACAAAACCTTTGAAAGAAGCAAACAAACTAATAGTTGAATCCTCTTACATTCAGCTGGCTATCAAGGTGACTTCGGGCTAATGTTATACAGGCCTCACAGCAACCATGAATTCCCGAGCACTGCTTTGGGCACCGGAGAGAGTGGGGACGCAAGATACTCTGACCTTCCACCACCGCCCATATCATAATGAGGATTATGAGATTTAAAAAGTTAAAGGTGAATATTGTGATGGAGACCTGGAAGAGTGACAGGACCTCTCCTGTCTAACCCTCTTGGCGTGGCCGTCGGCAAGCTGGTTGTGTGGTTTTCACTTTGGGGGCGGGGGGCAGGAACTTCTGTCTGGGTGTGAGTGGGGAAAGGAGGGGACCCACGACCGCCGCCTCCTGCAGCCGTGCCCGAACACATCCATGGAATGCAATCAGCAATGTGGATCTGCGGAGCGCCGGGTAAACGCCGAAGTTACCCAAGCCCTGGCACGGAAGAACGCTCAGAATCCCAGCATGGGTAAGGCTGGAAAGGACCACAGGGGGCATCTGGACCAACCTCACTGCTCAAACAGGGTCATCCTAAAGCACATGGCACAAAATTCTGTCCAGGCAGTTCTTGAATATCGCCAGTGATGGAGACTCCACACCCTCTCTGGACAACCTGCTCCAGTGCTCGGTCACCC
>VXBB01004032.1:765700-842676 GCA_013399915.1 Illadopsis cleaveri
CGCCGGCCCAATATTGGCGTCCGCCGCAAGTGCCTGTGCGGGCCGTGCCGCCGCGCGGAGCGTGGGGCGGTGGTTTGGGGACGGCCGGAGCGGCGCGGGGCAGAGGGGAAGGGGGCGGTCGTGGCAGCAGGCGTTCGTCAGAGACAGCCCTGCCGGGCGAAGGTCCCCGCGGACAGTCCGTCGCCCATGGCAACCCGAGAAGCCGGGGCGGGTCAGAGTCAGGGTCCAAGGGTCGCCCCGGCGCCATGGCCGCGGAGGTTGTGGTGGTGGGCTCCTGTATGACCGACCTGGTCAGGTTAGTACTGGATGGGGGTTTTCTGCCCGCACTGGGCGGAGCGACCCTGAGGGCGTCACGGTGCCCGGGGAGCGCCGGCACGCCGGGCCTCCCCGGGGTAGGCCGGGCCGGGATGGCCTCGGGCCGAGCCGAGCGGGTGTCACGTCTCTCCCTAGGCCGGGATGGCAGAAGCAGGGTCGGCGCCAGGCAGCAGGCGGAGCGCTCGGCCCCGGGCTGAGGGAATCGCGGCTGCGGCAGGGGAAAGGACTGAGCACAGGCACAGATTGCTCAGAGCGGTTGTGGAGTCTCCATCACTTGAGGCGTTCACGTTCCTGAACGTCTGGATGCAATCCTGTGCCTTGTGCCCTGGGATGACCCTGCCTGAGCAGTACCAGGTGTCCCGCTGTGGTCGCTTCCAAACTCATCCATTCTGGGATTCCGAGACTCTGAAGGGGGGCGGCTGCGCCCGGGTGATGTCAGCTGCAAATAGTACTTTGAAAGAAGAGTGTGGGAACTGGGAGAGCTTTGATCATCTGTCTGTGACTCTGGAGGGAGGAGAGGAGAGACTTGTGTTTGTGTTCTCGGCTGTGCCGGGTGGGTCGGTGCTGGCCTTGGCCAGGGAAGCAGGGTTTCGTAGACACCCGCGCGGGAAACCTGGAGCTCTGATACTCGTTATCAGCGAAGGATTCTGAAACGATTTTATGAAAGTAAATAAAGCTGGTCAACCGTAACACGTTTTCAGTTCAAAGCACCCTTGTTTCCACTGGAAAAGTGAGAAAGTAACATTAATACTGCAAAGAAACCAAAGTTAGCTCCGTGAATCAGTAGGTTGTAAGTTGATTAGTTGCATACAACATTCTGTGTGTCACTGAAATGAGACTGAGGCAAACGGGGAGAGAGGGAGGGCTTCCCAAGGCATTAATATCCAAACATATCAAGAAGTGCGTATAGGAAGCCCTCAAAAATTTAGCAGCTCCACAGCCCAAAGCTATTTTTTAAACTATTTTAAATGGTTTTTAAAATAATATCTTAATTTATTTTTATTCATTTTCTGAGCATTTTGCTTTTCAAATTAAATACTTGGGTCTCATTATCTTTTTTTCTTCTTTTTCTTTTTTGTATGTAGGTAAGGTTTGGAAACTTCTTTGAAAAATTGAAGTACAGAAGTTCATGAAAGCTCTTGGTTCCAGTAGCCCAGGCTTTGTAGTGAATAGTAAATAACAGGAGAATTCAAGCAAAATTGCAAGAATTCACGATGCAAATTCTAACCTGAACTGGCTGGCCTTGTAAGTCCCAGTAAACTTGCAAATCAGCCTTTGATTTGCACTGTTTTAAACACATCTCCATGCTCTGTATGCAGACTTGGTTAAAACAGGATTTAAAGTGTATGTATCTGGACTGCATCAGCTTGTCCTGCTAGGAATTCTGCAATAAACAAAATGTCCTTTATCAACAGATAATCATACCAAAGCCTGTGGGTCAAGAAAGTGCAGAATACCTGATTAGAGGAACATGCTGAGGAGTGGGCACTGCTTAGGCATAGACTTGTGCTGCAGAAATGATAAGCCCCCTAAATAATCATAGAACCTGTGTCAGAAAGATTTAATGCTCTGTGTAATTTGGAGAACACACTGGCAGCTTTCCAAGAGGAATAGTTGTCTTGTAAGTCAGAGTAAGAACTGTGGAACTGATCTTGATGTTACGTGTGAATGAGCTCTCAGATGCTGATGACGTTGCACTGAAATGTAAAACATGGTGCTCTAACCTCAAGACATTCTTTTTCCTGTCTGTCTAAAATGTGGGGAAAAAAGTAGTCAAAAAATTGTCTGCCAGTTTAAGCACTGCTGACAACTGCAGCTTTGGGCTTTTCTTGACAGTTAAACAAACAAGAAAACTCCTTACTCTTTTTATTATTTTTTTGGGTTTTTTTTTTTTTGGCTGCAAGTTTGATATGATAGAAATGCAGTCATTTATTTGAAGGCATATTAACTGGCCATACTGTAACCAGAAATTACATCATGAGCAGGAGTGACAGATGCTGTTTCACTGAGATTAAGTGGCTGAAGAAAAGCCATTTCACTTTTCAATCAGCTGAGAGGATTTCATAAAGTGTACAACTGCTATCCCAAGTACATATCTGACTCACCATTATTAGCCTCTGCTTTAAGTAGCAGTGAAGGGCTTTTTATCAGTGATAAGCTAATCAGCTTCAATTGGAAAAGGAGGGATGGCTTCATTCTTTTCGTTACTAGCACGGAACTTCAGGCACTTAATAAAATAAGAAGAACAGTGTGTTTAAATTTAGCTGGCAAGAGTTTAATGTGACCAAAATTTCCATTTAGTGCCTGTGAAGACATTGTTTAAATGTATCCTGGGTTAGGAAAATCTGGGTAAAATTACCGGAAAGTGCTGAGCAGTAGGCTTGATTGTGACTAGGTGGAACAGGAAACTATAAACAAGCTTTACGAAATATAAAAACTGTCAAGTTAGGATTAGATTCCAGGAGCATTACTCTTGACTGTCTTTGTATATGGGGTTTAGAGGGGGCTGCATACTCCAGATTTGAAGCTAGGGTTCATTTCAGCTGGAATGAAGGAGCATCAGGGTTTTGTGAGTTTGTCATTTGTGCTGATGTTTCAGTTTATAAAAGACATGGACGAGAGTGATCATGTTAAATGCCTATTGCCTATTTGGAGGAGCCTGAATAAATTTGTGAGTTTCAGAGAGGAAGCCAGACACATTTTTGTATACATTATGTTTAATGGGCATATTAAGACTAAAGCCTATCTTTCTTAGAAGGTAATAATATTGATTGAGACTCTGCCAGAGCTAGACAATGCTGTGTTATAACTCAAACTGGTAAAATACCCTCTTGGCCCTTTAGGAAACAGCCTTGGCCCTCTAACTGGAGAGCTAGAAGCTCAGGGTCAGACTTGAAATGGTAGCAGCAGACTTTACATGTTAAACATTTCCAGGCCTGTAGGGGCAAGGTACCCAAAAGTTTCAAGCCACCATTGGACATATGGTAGCCAGATTCACCATTTAAAAAAAATAGCATATAATGTTTTTACTCAGTGCAGTAAACTAATGATTTAAAGGAGTGTAACCTTGTATGAAATGGAAATGTACAGTTTGAAATGTGCTGAATCTTACGTAATGACCAAGACAGAAAAGGACAGGGACCTTTGGTAGAAGAGAGATAATCAAATGTAATTCTGAGAAATAATCAAATTCACAAGAAAGGGTAGCGTGTCTTAAAATTCTTCTAAAAGGAAGGGCCCCAGTGGTTTGCTTTGAAAACACTGTTCTCATTGGAAATTCTTTTCTTATTGTCCTGTAGCGCTGCAGTGGCGGAATGTGGGTTTTCTAAAGTGAACTTCATATGATCAAAACAACCTCACGTACATACATGCAGTAAACCATACTCTTCTGGCTTAATAGGACCAGGAGCAAAACATATTTGTGGTCACAATCACAATCAACACTTCATTGGCAACAGCAGGCAATAGTAGTAGAAAACAAAAACAGCATTATTCTATATGATCTAGATATCAAACCAGATGGGTGCCATCCACAGTATTATTTAAATAGATTCTCTTCTGACTCATATTTGCAGACTGGTCGTGGCATTGGCATTTTAATTCATATTAAATCAGGACAAGACTAAACATATAAACCAATGAGAGTCAGACATACTAAAACAATTAGAATAAACAGGAGAAACTTTGGCATGGCAATTGAAAACAGCAGAAGCATAGAACAAAATGTAAGATGGAAAAACAGTCTTTGGATAGTCACAACAACAACAGTCTTTCAGTGTAACTCAAGAGAATGACACCACAGTCCAAATAGTGGAAAACTGCATTTTGTAGAACATTCAGAATTTCAGGTCTTAGTTTTCTGTCTACCTCTTTCCTCTCATCATGTTTCTTCACTCCCTTTCGGGAGTAGAACTAAAAGTTCTGCTTCCAGCCCCTCTGTTTTAACAGCCACCGTTAATAATTACTGCAAATACTAAATTGATTGGCTGTAAGTATTCAGCAAGACAGAAAGGCAAGGCAGAGAAAGCACTGAGCTCCATGCAGAGTTGTGTGTTGCTGATCTGCAGTGGACAGCAGTGACAGATGCACATTGGTATGAACATCCCAAACACATCAAATCCTCTTTACTAACGGAGCACAACCTCTGCTTGGGCCAGAGGGCAAAGGTATCTCCTTAGAGATTCTGTGTCTTCCTTTTAAGTCTCTAGTGGTGATTATTGTCTGCTGAAGTGCTGAAGTAAACGGCTCATTGGCACATTGGAAACGTCCGTGGTCCAAAACTATGTCTGTTGTTTCTTTTTCAGAAGTGCAGTGATTGGAACAATAATTACAGATTTTTTTTTGGTGGGAATGTGAAAAGGAATTTTCTTACGTTTCTTTTGAGTGATCAGAGGAGGTCACACATATGACTTCATTTTCATCTTTGCTTTGTTTCCAGATCTCACAGATGTTCTTATTTCCACCATTTTTCATGCATGTCACCAACTTTTAATGTTTTTGCCTTGTTTTGATTTTTTTTCCTCTTCAGCTTCTCCTAGCAGCAAAGTGTTCTAGAATCCTTCAAACCCATTTCATTTGTGTTTTTGTTTTTATCTCTAATGCATCCCCTGCAGCAGCCACTCCTCATTCTAGTCAATCTGCCATTGCCAGCAGCATGGGAAAGCACAACTCTGAAGGAATACAAGCTTAGTCCAGTTGAGTAAATTAATCTTTGGATCCAATGAAAGACATGAAGGCATGAGAGAATGTGTCATCTGTGAATTGTTTCATTTATGTAATAGTGAAAAATCTGGGCTTGATTTCAGACCCAGTGCTGTCTGCCCCTTGTCTTCTTCTCTGACCTAGCGAAGTTTGGGTGCATTTTAAATGCAGGATGTACAGGCTCAGCATTTTGTTGTTCTGCTCTGATTTTAGAGAAGCTAATTCAGAGAAACTCCTGTTTGCATTCTCTTACGTGGCAGGAAGAAAGCTGTGTCTTGCGGGCCCAGAAAGAAAAAGAGGATAAAAATCAAGTTGATTAAATCTTTAGTAATGGCATTCAGTAAGAAAATTGTCTTCTGTGCATATACATCTTTTGAGTATCTCTACTGGCCCAAACACTGGTGATATGGGGCCTGATCCAAGCTCATTCATGTCAAAAGAAACTTTTCACTGCTGCAAACTGAAATTAAATTGTCATCCTCCAGCAAAATCTGAGTGATAGTTTATTTTAGGGTGAGACACAGTTTAATATTCTAGCATGTTAAAGGTATTTGGTGTTATACCTCAGACTTGAAAAGCTTCCAGCAAAGTTCTTCTAACAAAAAATGACAAAATATTGAAGAGGGAAAAGGCAGGGAAAATGTCTGCTTGGGTGCTTCTTAAATTAACACAAAATAACTGGGACAGGGCCACCGGGGACTTTTTTAAACTCATTACAAGGGCTGCATTTGCAACTAAGGTTATGAACCCCAAGCAAGAGACAGTGCACCATTGATCCCAGCTGGCACCTTCTGAAAGGAACTGTTGTTTGTGCCGCAGAGGATGCTGTGGGCCCTCTCTGAGAAGGACTGGTGGTGCTAGAACACCTGCTCAGCCCTTGTCTTTGGCTCTCATCCATGAAAATGGGTTTTTTCTTCCCCTTCCTAAATGGAAATGTGGAGGTTTAAGAAGTCTCGGGAAATATGAATGTGAAAGGGGTCACACAATGTCTTTTAAGGTAAGCACAACAAAAGTGTTGCTTTCTGGATTCTATTTAGTTGAAATGTCCCTGCCCTTTCATTGGGTGTCTTCATTTTGTGTCCTATGCTACTGTGTACTGTAATTAGGCACTGTTTGTACTTCCAGAGGCAATTCCATTTCAGCAATAACTAATATGCCTCTTGTTTTCTAGACTCGTTAATCTAGTTAAGTTTTAATAGTATGTATTTAGTAGTGCATTTGAGCTAAAGAATACCCCCTGTGGTACTACAGTCAAGCCTGTACTACATCAGTCCCAGTCACCAAGAACAGCACTATTTGCCCTACTGTGCATTGGGAAAACATTTTGCAATTTGAGGACAGGAAGAAGGGCAGTTTGCTTTGTAAAAAGATAGGAGTAAGTAAAGAGAATTGGAGTAAGGTATTAAAAGGGGCAAAAATAATAGGAATTACTGAAGGTTTTACTGCAGAAAGTGTGAAGAGTCTACCTGAAGAGTTGAAGTTGAGACAAAAAGCAGAGAAACTACAGTCCTAACAGTGACAGGTCCCCAGTTGTCCCAAGGCCCCTTAATCTGCTTTTCTTAATCTCTTTTTGTCAGCTGTGCCTATCTGCTTGCTTTCTGCAATTTTCTTGCGTGGCTTCATGGCAAAATTCAGGGAAAAACACTGTTCTAGTCCTGCTGTCTTCTCCCAGCAGCAGTATTTTGGAAGATATGGCATCAAGTGAGTCCTGTTACCTTCTCCATCCCATGAATGAGTTCCCAGCTGTCTGCTTCTGTTCCCTACCAGCTGCAGTGTCTGGTCTGCTTAAGTTTGTAAATTGCTTTGAGATCCTTCAAGATAGAAGGTTCTTCTTAAGTGAGATCATTATCGCCTTGTATGTTTCTCCACTCCCTTTTCTCAGTTCAAGCTTCTTTTCTCATCTCGACTTGGGGTCCAGCGTAGTACTCAATGTTCCCAACTCATGGCAACACAAAGCTTACACACAAATTTCAGCTTCCAATCCTTGAGTTGTTTGACGCCTCTTAGAGTACTTCAGAGCTGAAGGTTAAATATATGTCTTTTCCTGAGCTAATGCCAAGATGCTTAGCACTTGCCACGCTGAGATCGCTGAGATTGTACTTCTGCATTTGCGTCTGACTTCATGTTATTTAGTGTGCTTCAAGAGACTGTGGAGTTCTCTTCCTCCCACTTCTGAAATACTTACTCATTCTAGGAAGCATTCCAGCTACAATGTTGCTCTGAGATCCTACACCGGGTTCTCATAGCCGTACTTTGTTCATGTTCTTGTGGTTAAACTGTACGCCTGTCAGGGCAGGGATTTGACTCCTCTGTGGTGTGGTGAACTTACAAAGGGGAACCCTGACTGGAGCTCAGAGGGCTCTCTGTTCAAAGGTTCATAGGCAGTAACACAGTGTTTGGGCAGGAGAACCTTATTTCTGTTCAGCTGCAAGTCTAGTTATTGTCTCCATCTTCTTTAGTTTAACTGGCTAGTAAGTTTTTCACTGTATGGTATCTATGTGTTTATTCCCAATATCATTCACATTTCAGTGAAATTTCCCTCTTTCCTATGAAAGTGAGGTCATCTTAAACCTATGTTTATGATATTGCAGTCATTTCCATGGCAGTAGACTATGATATCATCAGTGGAGGATTATGCCTTTCCTATGTGTGTTAGCAATTAAAAATTATGGTTTGTGAGATAAAACTAGTATTTACAAAGCTTTTAGCTTTAGTCCATGTGAGACTGGGAAACTATTGCTTAATCCTCTAGAGAGTTCACTTGGGTAATGGAGTAAATGAATCTAGAAACATTTTGATCCTAGCAGGTGATATGTTATTGGGGTGTGTTTTCCTAATGAGAGCAGAAAATCAGCGACTCCATCTTGTGTTCTCTTGCCTGGCCAAGAACACTTGTCTGAACCCAGTGGCACTCCTTATGGTTTTGTTATTCAGAGCTACTTAAATGTTTGACTGAAAGACTCACAATTTTTTGCTCTCACTAGAGTGTAATTTGTCACCTTTGGAGGTCAGTAATTAGACACTACCGACAGAAGTAAAACAACGTGATCATCAGTCTTTTCATCTTTTTAGTGGATGCCCTATTTGCCAGCTATCAGTAGCTGAATCTCTTTGTTGAACGTTCCTGAGGGTGTACATACTTTCTCATGGGCTGGTGACAGCAGAGGCCAGTTTCAACACCATAATGGCAAAAGAAAATTCATCCATTTAAAATGTCGAGTCTGGTGTTAGAACAGTTGGTAATGCTGCAAGATGAGAGTGGTGGACTCAAAACGTAATTTATTTCATCACTTCAAATACTTAAGAATTTTTAAGCCAAGGAAGTAGACTTTCCTCAAAAAGACCATGAGAAGAAAGGGAAAAGATATTAGATGAATGTTTGTAGAGAAAGGACATCATCAGTCTGGATATTGGAACATGAGACAAAAACAATAGTTATTTTTTGGTAATGTACTTTAATTTCAGAAACACACTACATCTCTGCACATTTCAGCTTATTTTCCCACCTAACACAACTGAACTCTCATAAAATATCTCTTTCAATGATCTGGGTATGACCATTTGGAAAAAAATGTCAAAATGGCCTGTCCTAAGTATGTACAAACTGGCATGTGTCCAGTTACACAGAAAGTCTAGGATGTGAAAGGGTTTTTCCTGAAATTCTTACCATATGAGTGACTACAGCAGAAAGAAGTTCTTTTTCCTGTTGTCGTTCACTGAAATGGAACCAAGCTGGCATAAAAGGATAGACTAAATTATTGTATGTATTTTTTGGAGACTAAAATTACTAATGCCATAACAGACCTGGCTCTTACTTGCTCGCGCTACAGTCAGGTGATGTTACAGCAACCTCCTGAGCAGGCATCTTTCCCATCATTCTGCATTCCTGCTGAGGCTTCATCTGTGGAAAACCCAGAGCTGATACCTCTGTTGGAAGAAAGTGAAAAGTCAGGAAGTAAAATCATTGTGATCGGGTAAGAGAATGTTTGGACAAAAGGTTATTTACCAATTGTCCAATATCACGGTAAGAAGGGGTTTGTGTTAAGGTGTGCTACAAAAAGATGTCATTTTATCTCAATAATGCTCTGTGACATATGGCCATTGCTTCACGTTATAACATCCCACTTTACAGGGAGCACAGCTATCGCCATTTGCTCTCTGTAGGACTGTTAGCAGCTGGGCAGTTCCATGTAAATAGCATGCAAACCAGCAACACACTGGGCACTAGCAGTGTCAGTACTGCAGGGTGTTCCTTGGGCTTCTGCTATATCCCTGATACACATTAAATATTATATTGTGTTATGAAAGTATCTATAATTTCTAACCCCAGTAAATACTTTTTCCGTATAACTTCCACAGATTTTTAATCTGTGCTTATTGTCCTACTATAATGTTTGGTTGTTGTCCTGCTATTACTGGAAACTGTTTTTGACCATTAAAAATAAAACATCTCTTGCCTTTTCAGTCTGGAGGTGTCTGACATGCAAGATTAACAACAGTCAAATGGGAAGTTGTCTAAAGAAACTCCTATGAAAATATTTGTCACAATAGGCAGGTGTTAGGCACTAGATTTTAACACTCAACACCGAGAATTTTGTATTTTCTCCCCTTTTGTGAGACACAGAATGGTATGATTAATATTTCATTCTGTCTTGTTAATGAATTAGTTGCTGGGTGTACCGTTAATGGAAATAACCATTTTCCTAGATGCATTTCTAGACATAAATATCTTCAGGTGAATTTTAGTACTCCTGACAGTAAAGAGCTGCTGGCACAAATCAAAAGCTGCAATAAAAATCATACAGAGTCGATGGTAACAAATTTGTGTAAAAACACTCTGGGCAGACATATATATTATGTTGCCTCTAGGAGCTGTCTGAGCTGTTCTTTCCATAGGAGCTTACCAGTAAGGTTTTGTTTGCTTGTTTTATATGGCTCCACTTGTTAGCTCCTATATCAAGCTGCAGTAAGTTATTTGATGCTGACATCCAGGTTCCCTTGAGGTTCCTTGTATCATATACTTGGAGCCTGAAGAAAATATAAAATTACTTTTCACTAGTATGTTGCCAAAGTAGGTGCAGCTTTGTAGAACACCTTGATCTTTGTGACAACTAATTATAAAATAAGAAGGTGGTAATGTTCCCAAATATATCAATGTGCTCTCTTCTGTATTTTATTCTTTCTTCTTTCCATTTCTGAATTTAATCCTTTTTTCCTCCTTTTTCTCCTGTGCGACATCAATTGCACGTCATTGTTGAACCATGAAATTTCCCCTAATTTGCTTTCACCTCTTCTTGTTGTCCTTATACATCATGTTCTTACAGTGCACTTCTCTTCTGTATTGCTCTTTCCCTGTGTCTCATCTTTCAAAAATAACTCTTATGTCCAAAGAATCATAACTCCCATTTGTTAATTTATTCCATCATTGCTATATTTCCTGTGTTATTTCAGATCCCTGTTTATATAAAATGCATAAACCTTGATAGTATAAACAGCAGAAAGAAAAAATCATTGGTCAGAGCTGAAAATAAAGGATAAGCAGATCAATTTCAGTGCTCATGTGGTAAGGCTGGCATTTTTTATGTTCTCAGGAGCAATGAGATTGAATACTCATTCCTTCTTCTAATTGTCTGGTCCTGTTAGTATTGTTAATTGGGAATATCCCATTAGTATTGTTCAATCATTTTTTAAAATTTGTTTTCATTTTTCTTTTTCCCAGAAAGCACCTGTTGGAAAAAAGTAGTTGGTGGTTTTGCTGGAACTCATATTACTCCATAGAGAGACAGCAGAAATGTGCAGATTTTTCTTCAGTTTTTATTCCCTGTTGCTCATTAAATTCTGTGCTTGAATAGAGACACAGGAGTTGCCTATTGGTAGGCATCAGAAGCCAGGGTTATACAGAATTACACTTTTCCTTTTGATATTTAGGGATCTACCTCTCCCAAGAGAACTTAAATCATGAAAAAGGTAAAGGGACGTACCTAGAGGGGATTCATACCCGTCACAATAGAGTTAACCTTGCCCAGTAAAGCCCAGGCACACTCTGCCCACACCCTGCACATTCTCATCTTTGCCCCACAAGCCTTAATGTTACTATTATGCCAGATTTTAGTTGATGCCTTTATAATTAGATGGAACTTCAGAGAACACTTTTTTTTATCAGTGAATCAGCAGTATATAGCAGTAAGATAGTTTCAGAGTGAAAACTTGACCAAAAATTTATCCTGAAGTGGCTGGGCAGTTAAACTTCATGATGTAGGTCCATTTCATCTGCACTATTCTGTTCTGTTCTATTCTATTCTATTATATTCTCCCATAAAAATATACATATATATTTAAATATATTTATTACTTTCATTATGTATGATACATTGAATAAATGTATGTGAACAATGCCTCATTTTGATTATACTTTTCATTTGTGACCTTTATGGATTCAGCAGGAAGTACTGCACTTACAAACTTGATAAAAAAACCATCATATTTGTCACAATTACTGTCCTGGCTATAGGCTTTTAGAACAACAACTTATCGAAGAAAATTGTAAGTATTTGGATCACATTGTACTTAGTCTTGATGACTTTGTAGCGAAAACACATCTATGATGTTACTCCTAATATTACAGTTTATAAAATACAATATGCTTATGTACAAAATGCCAGTACTTAATGATGTGTGGGAGTGACCTTGTGGCCTGTCCAACCAATCATATTATTTCCCCTTTGTTCACTGTTGTCTGATAAATCCTTTTTTAGGAGGTATAGAAAAGATTCTTGTTCACATGTCTTGTTTATCTTAATTTGTCCTTGGGCATGTAAAGATTACTCTTTGCTTGGGTTTCAAACGCTGTTTTGTTTTGTACTGGTTTTTTCTGCTTTAGCACTGGTATTTCATCATGATATAATGTTCTGTTCAGCACAGGAACTGTAGGCAGCCTGCTTCAGTTCTGGATGAGCACAGCCTGTTTCAGAGACAGTCTATTCTAACATTACTGTCAGATTGCATTGAAAATAATTATGTAACTGCCATTCCAAAAATAATGTAATCGAGAGACATCAATGAAGAACAACGTGGGAGGCAAATAAAGCTGGAGAGTAGCAATTCTGAAAATTTCCACAATCTTTCTTAAATACAAAACAGATGTTTGGTAAGAATGATGGAATGTTTGCTGAGATCTAAATATCTGAAGATAGATTTGAGTTTTTAAATCTCTTTAGAGCTTCAACTTCAGAATTAAACATTCCACAGATTATGAACTCATGAAGGTTGTGCCACCTTTTCCCCAGATTTAACTGCTAGTGATGTGAGGAAATGTTACAGGTTTGTTGTTCCATGAGAAAGCTTTTTGGTAATTAGTAAAAAAAATAATTTGTGTTGGAAGTTTTCATATTCATAACATAATTTAGGAATTTGATGTCTTAGTAATACCATAATTTCACTGAAATGCAGTACAGTGTACTACCATAAATCCTTCAGGGCATTCATCTGGATGCCTTTCTGTTTGTTTCATCTTCTAATGTCTAGGAGGGTAAAATCTGATTCTGGGCAAAGGGTCAACAAAATTATTCATTGATGTTCTTGAAGAGCTGTAGACAGCTGTTCTCATTCTATGTGTTACAAGTTTTGGTCTTTTTCAGTTGAAGCTGTGATTGTACATATAAGAAGATATAACTCTTGTGGCCCTCCTACGTGTATTCACAGCCATTCATTTAATTTTCTCCCTTGCTAGAGATTTTCTACAGTTGTCCCACTTCAGCTGTTTACCCACTCAGTAATGAGATCTACAAACCAGTTTGTCTATTTTTATATATCTATATATCTATTAATGTGCTTATATAAACAGTTTGTGTATTTGTATGTTGTTTATATATATTTCTGTTTCATAAAATACATATTTTCCCTGATGGCAAAACTCACTGAAAAGATTCCTGCTGCTTTGCACCAATTTATCATCCACTTGTTTGTGGTGACAAATGCTTTTTAATGTAAAATCAAACAGGTTTAAAAAAACCCTGTCTGAATGGATGATGGTGCAAAGCTTTTGCATCTCACTGTTCTGCAGAGGGCTCCTCTGTAAGTGTCAATTATTGTGCCTGATACCAACTTGGCTAGGGCTTCTACAGTGTTCATCACTATGGGCCACAGAGAGAACCCAGACCATCAAACATCCAAGCAATAGGCAAGTGTTTGAATTGTCTGAAAAGTTTTGGGCTTTTTTTAAAAGAGAGCCTTGTCATGTTCAGGAACATAGAAGGAAAAAAAAATGAGGTATTTTCTTTAATTTTTAAGTTTTTTTAAGTCATTAGAGGTCTGAAGGACGTCTACAAACCTAGAACCAGATTGCTTCATGCTTAAACCAAGGTATAGTTAACTAAATTCCTGAGGTAATCTCTTTAGAAATCTTGGAAGTTTTCTACCTCTCAACAAGACATTTTAGTGGATGATTAAAAGGAGTGAAAATATAAATGAGTCAAGAACATCAGATTTTGAAAAGAGTGTGGTCTTTTTGTCTCTCTGTTATGGATACTTTCCCACAGGACATGTTCAAATCTTCAAAATGAAGCTAGACAAAACAGACCAAGGCTAACCAAAATGTTTAGCCAGATCCAAAAGAGGTCTGAGACTTTTTCACCACAATGTTATATTATATTGGAAGCAAGAGCTGTTCTCTCCTTTATATTTGTTCAATTGTGAGAATCATGAAAGGCCAGTAAATTGTATGTACTACACAGTGGCTAGTTACACCTACTCTAAACTCACTGGGATTTTCCCCATTCTAGGGAATTCCCAGGAGTGGAGAAAACAAGTTTTATTCAGTGATTCAAAGAGAACAGAATCAAAGCTAAATTCTAGGGCTTTATATAATATTACTTTTTATTAAATCGGTTTTAAATTCAGTATTTCTGCTGCTGTTTTCCTACCCCTGATCATCTTCACTTTTTTCAGAAATTAAAAAAAATCTGAATGTTGCTTTTGATACTATTTAAATGACAATTCTTTTAGGAATTTTTGGTGATATTTAATCTGATGTAGAAATTATCTTCCCCTCTGAGTTGCCTAATGAGAATATTGTTGGGGCGTTTTTAGAGCAAAATATTAATGTGCTTTTTTATTTTTCTTTCTCATGCATGTCATTCTCTGAAATGTACTGATACTGTCTGCTTTTCAATATATCTACAAAGCTAAGTATCCTGCACTATTGAAGCAAACCTTTGCAACAGAGCATTGAGTGTTTTCAATACAAAGTAGTATCAAGTGCAAGTTCCAGCTTTGGCTCGGGGCAGTCTGCCTGTGCTGCTGCCAGCAGGTGCTCTCCTGCTCCTCCCTTCACAAGCCCACCTTGGCTGCTGGATAATGAGATGGATGAATTCACTGGTCCAAATGAAAATGACCCTTTGAACAAAAATGTTTTGCATTAGGAAGCTCTGTAAGCAATAAAAGCAGAGCTAGAGAAATAGTGGGGAAATGCTGCTGAGAAGAGGGCATGGCTTCACATCAGTTTAAGCCAACAGTAATAATACATCTTCTTAGCTTTCATGTGTTGAAAACAATGAACAAACAGTGGTTAGGTGTGAAGAATCAGAAGCAAACCATGATTAATTTCAGGATTAATTTATGCAAATTCTGCTTAGCATACATCTCTCCCTTTCTTCATACTTTCTATCTCTGTATATGATCTAAGGGAATTTTTGAGAAAACTCAGAATATTTGGAAAGGTGTGTTAATGACTCAGTACATTGTACTTTCACCTCTGATTCAGTGCTTCAACGTGTAGTAAAGGGTTCTGTTCTGGTTTTAATGCAATCCCTCCAAAGGGATGTCTGCCCTAAAATACAAATGCAAATCACCTCTAGCCTTTAAGGGAACTTACAGCACACGCTGGAAGAGGGGGTGGAAGTTAGGGCAGTGGTAGAATTCTTATGTGTGTGCCTTTGTTCATCCTAAATCTCTGAAACATAAGTGTATGAAAGATTCTTCATTTGTCACAAACAAATGTGGGCAGCACTCCAGTGTGTTTTACATTTAAATATTGTTTTGTAAAAACACAGTTGAAATTATGAGTGATTATAGTCCTTGCTTGTAGTGTCCAGAATAATTCAAGATGTTTCAGTCTGAACTTTCCTCTATAAATATGATTCAGTCGTACCATGCACAATTTGCAAAACATAACAGTAATTTTATTTTACTTAGAATGTGTTGGGAGTTTTCAAGTTCAGTTTCTGATTGTTCATAAGGCATAAGAGTTCAGTATCCTTTGCACCATTTATTCTTTCAAAGGTGAGCAGAATTTGTCATGTAAGCAAGGAGGAATCTGTTCAGTAGTAACTTATTTTGGGTTTTTCAGATCAGTGTTTTCAAATTACGTCAAAAGTTGTAAACGGCTTTGCAAAACATTTTATGTAACAATTCTGAAAGCTCATGTGACATTTTTTCTAATTAACTTATTTAGCCTAGTTTTGGAGTAACATTAGCTGTTTCATCACTTTTAGGCTATTTTGGGTATTCTTTTTGACACCATGAATAAGCCAAGAATTTATAGTGTTTCTTAATCATACAGATTAGTCATCACTGCCTGCATATAACAGAAGCCTGAAATGCTCATTAAAATTGTCTGATGGGAATCAAAAGTTAGTATAGTTGCAGAATTAAATGATGAGAGAATACCATTATATTAGCAACAAAATTGTGTTTCAGGTGTATTGGTTTCCCTAAAAGTTAAAAGTGCATATATAGATCAGTACTCCAAATTTGTTTCATGTGGAAAATAAGATGGGGCTTCTGGAATGGAGAATTGGTCTGGAATGATTGGCAATCATGCCTAAGATGAAATATGGTGAAGGGTTGGTTTGTAGAGGGCTACAGGAAGTTGCTACATGTTCTTGCTTGGTCTGTTTTAGCTTATTTTAAAAATTGACTAGTTATAAATCACTCTTGCATTTGATCCTTTGCCCTTTGCCTTGTATCTTTCCATCAAAACAAAAAAAAAGGTAATTTCCCTGTCTTCTACAAGCTGTTTGATTCCCACAGGCAGTTGTTGTGCCATGCTACTTGAAACACAGACCAAAATTCTCATCTCACCAAGCCTGTTTTTTCACCAGTGAAATTATGATGCTTCCACTGGAGTTGCATGTTGATGCCAACATAAAAGAGAGAAGAATCAAGTCATAGTCTGGCCACTGTTAAAACAACAATATTTATGGTTGAACATGCTTGAACATGAACTCTGAGCAGTGCTATTGGGAGATGTGTGCTGGAATTACGAAAATTGATAATTTTTACTTAAAAATATATTGACTTTTTGTGGAAGCAAATTGTCTTTAGAATAAGCTATAATCTTTAAAAAAACCAGCCTAAGGAAGAAAAATGAATTGAAAATTGATGCCATTTTCATATTGCAGAATTTAAATGAGAAGACAGAGTGAGCTGATGGATTAAGCTGATCTCTCTTTTTGGTTTTACCCCTGGCTTCTTGACTGACCCAAGGCATGAAAAGGCAAAATGCCTTGACTAAGTTCCATACCTGCAAAACAGAATAATGATGTTGTTCTGCTTTTTAAGGTGTAGTGAGATGTGTGGATGAAAGGAACTACACAAGAGCTGCTATTTGTTCTTATTACCAAGGCTGGGTGAAACATCCTTCCTTACTGAATGGCACCTAATTTTAGATGTGTATGTGCAGTACCCTGGCAGTAGCTGAAGAGGAGCTTCCTCAGCAGTTTATATATTACTACTTATCAATACTCTTTATTGTTGCACCCTTTTCCATGGGAGCCCATGGTTACTCATTGTTGGAAACAATTTTTTGGATGCTGCTGTGGGCAAACAGTTTTTACTTAGCTGTATTAGGAGCTTAGCAATCCTTTTCGTGTATATATATATATGGAGATATATATAAAAGGTAATAAGTGTATTTTTAAAAAGCTCTTGTATTTTTATTGAAAATGGTTTAAACATTTTGCAGCAAAATGTTCCTGGCTCTGAATCTCTGGAAATGAGTGCTATGAGCTGTATCTGTGACTCTTCTGGGGTTTATCTGTGGCCACCCACACAAAAGAAACCTGGTGACTGCGTATGCTATACTCACACTAAAATCTGGCATGCTGTGTTAGTGAGTGTTTCTGTTAGTGAGTCTGCATCCCTACCTGCATCTCTCTGGAAATTATAACTACTGATGAAGCAGAGACCTGTAACAACTCTTTCAAAGCCAAAATCTTAATTTCTGGGAGTTTGGGACTAATTTGACTTTGCCAGTTTCATTTTACATTTTCTTGACTTTCTAATGGTCCTAAACCTTTGGACTGAAGAAATTGAAAATTAGAGGGAGGAAAAAAGTTTGCTTTTTCCTGAGAATTTTCAGTAAATTAGGCTGTGCTCTGTCATTAGTTCTGTAAGATTCTGCAAACACCCATATGCCCCAGAAGGTGCAGCATAAGCTCAAAAAGTAATATACATATATTCTTCATATCCTTTCAAGAAACAATCTGTAGTGATTGCCTAGGGCAGAGGCATACAATCATAGAACATTCAGGATTGAAAGGAACTTCAAAGATCATCCACTCAAAACCTCTTCTGCTGTGAGCAGGGTCTCTTCCCATTAGACATAAGCTTTATCCAACCTGGCCTTGAACACTGCCAGGGCTGGGGCATCCACAACCTCCCTGGGCGAATTGTTTCAGTGTCTCACCACCCCCACAGTGAATAATTTCTCCTAATATCTAACTTTTTATTCTGAATTGGAAGACTGGCAATTTTCAAAGAGTTACAGAATGGTTGAAGTTAGAAGGGACCACAGTGGATCATCTGTTTGAATGTCCCTGCTCAAGCAGGGTTATCTTAGAGCACGTGGCACATTGCATCCAAGCAGTTCTTGAATATGTCCAGTAGGGGAAACTTTCTGGGATCAGTCACCCACACAGTAAAGAAGTTCTTCCTCATGTTCATGTGGAACTTTCTGTCCATCAGTTTCTGTCCATCAGTTTCTGCCCATTGCCTTTTGTCCTATTGCTCAGCCCTACTGAGCAGAGCCTGGCTCCATCCTCTCGGCACTCGCCCTTCAGATACTGATAGACTTTGATGAGGGTCTCTCTCTGCCATCTCTTCTCAAGGCTGAACAGGCCCAGCTGCCTCAGTCTTTCCTCATACATGAGATTCTGCAGTCCCTTAATCATCTCTGTTACCCTCAGCTGGACCCGCTCCAAGGGCTCCATGTTCCTCTTGTCCTGAGGAGCCCAGAACTCAGAATTCACACTTTCTGGATTTTGAAGCTGCTGTGAGATTTATTGGTAAAATGGTGTTATAAATTGACAAATCATAGCTGAAGTTAATCTCTTCATCATTAGGGTGGATTCTTCTGCATTCTTTCAGACTCCCATTCCCCATGCTCCCTTTCTATCCTGCAAACTTCTGGAAACTGAGGTAACTCAGTTGTTGACTGAGCAGGTTGTTAGTGTATCATAGAATGCCTTCCCTTTTTATGTGTTGTGAACTTGTTTGTAGCATAAGAGATTTTAAAATTACATTTTTAGGCCTTCTACCTGGAATGCATGGCTTGAGAAGGCAGAAATTTTGGTTATCTGAGTGTTGGAAATGCATCTTTGGATTACGTATTTTAATAGAAATTACAGAAGTCAGGTAGTCTTTGCATTATGAGAAATTCTGCCCTACAGTCTCAGTGGTGTCTTTTATTCCTTTCAACTTTTATTTGAGATAGCAAAGCATCTGGTAGGGTTTACAAAACTGCAGTTTTGTTTTGTTTTTTTTCCAAAATGGAAATGAAACCAGAATATACTCCTGATGGCTTTCGGCTTGTATTAGTGCATCTGGTTCTGGGCACGCAGAAGGATGTAAATGTGATTGGACTGCATTCAACGAAAAAACAAAATGCTGAGAAGTTGTAAAACTTGATTTGTAGGAGAAAAACTTAAAAAAGAAAGATGTTAAATATGTACAATGTGCCCTCATGACAGCAGAGGAGGGGCAGGTTTTGGTAACAATTACAATTCTTAGGGGTGTGAACACCAACAGTGTGAAAAATTACTTAAGGGTAGTTAAGAAGATATAATTAGATGTAATGGAATTAAATGAACTATATGTAAACTTGAGCCTAATGTTACAGTAAAAAATGAACAGTGAGACCTCTAGATTTATGGTTTATCTGTATTGAGTTAGCACTGGGGAATCCCAGTCAGGGATCAGGTACAACTTATGTATAAACATGAAACATGAACAAAAGAAATACAGTCCCTCTCTTGAGGGCAAAAGAAACTTGACAGGGTGGCATGTAAGAAATAAACTTAAACTAGCGGGATGTGGAGTAGAACCCTAAAAGGTCTTTTGAGTATTTTTCAGTGTTATTGGCTGACTGTTGAGCTATTTAGGATTATAACAATGTAACTCTTATTTTGAAGATGCTTGTTTTCTTCAGTCACTAATGTATGTAAATATTGCTTTAAATTGGAATAGCCTTACTACACGATTGCCAAAAGCTGGAGAAACTATCCTGGGACGTAAGTTTTTTGTTGGTTTTGGTGGGAAAGGAGCCAACCAGTGTGTCCAGTCTGCTCGACTTGGAGCCAAGACCTCACTGATCTGCAAGGTAAGCACTGGCTTGCTCTTCAATTACAGCTGAACTGAGTGTTCATGCAAATTCCAGTAAACCTTTTGCTCACTTACCAAAAAGCTTTTGGTATGTTTTTAGTTTTTTAAATCTCTCTCTAATTCTCTTTCCTTATTCTTATTTCAGCTATAAATTTAAGCATGGAGGAGGCTGTTTAAGAACACTGCCAGAACCAAAGACTAGTTGGCTACAGGTTTGACAGAAATTGCATGTAGAGAAGGATTGCAAAACTTAGGTTGATATACCATGGAAAAGAGAATTTGAAAGAGTTAGACATGTTTAAAGTTTAAGAAATCTTGATTAGGTCTTCCTCTTTATGTTCCTCCTGTTACAGCAAAGAGCACTTCATTGATGGCATTGGGTGCTTGAAGCTATGGTCGCTCTGAAATTTACTTTGTAGATGATTAAAAATCATACACTGACAAGCCCATGACAAATTTGAGAGGGAATGTAAAAGTGCTTTGAGAATTGAATCATTATCTCACTCAGTACTTGAGGTTAAGATAAGGTGATTGTATCCAAATTCTAGGACCTTTGTGTGCTATGGGATATTTTTGCCTACTTTTCTGAAACATCTGATGTGCTGCAGCTCTAAAGACTTGCTCACAGACCATTGGGCTGATTCAACTTGGCAGATGCTATATTCTTACTATGCTTTTCTTTGGTTTTTGTCATTAAACATTATAAGTTTTGAGTGATCATTACTATGGTTAAGATCAAATTTTTTCTCTCTCTAGTCTTTATTGCCTATCCTGTGCTAACTGTAGATGAAACTTCAAATTGACTGGGCATACTTTGTTTTTTGCCATAGCTGGGGAGGATGCTAAATTTGTTGGATCATTGTCTGTCAAGGATTTTTGAGAAGTGTTGGAAGCATCTCAAGGAAGCCTTCCTCACTGTTCTTTCAATTCAGTATTTAGACTAAACAATGTTAGCTATAAATTTAAATTACACCTGAAAGCGTTTCTGTGAGTTATTATCACTAGTTGTTCTACAGTGTGGAGTTGGGGTTTTTTGGCAGTGTTTGCGCTTCTGTCATTTTGTTTATGTTTGATCATCTTTGCATTCAAGAACGATCAGATTCAAGTACAAGACGAACTGGCAGTGAATTCCCTTCTAACATTTCCTGCTAAATGTTAAAGATTTTTTTCCATTACAACTGTGAATTTTGCTTTATTTTTTTAATGGTCTATCCTTTGCTCAGTGCAATGGAAACATACGTACTCATAATAAAATTTAGTAGCTACTGTGTTTTCTAAGTATTTCAAAAACATATTTCTCTTATTTCAGTAAAATCCAGTCTTCTCTTTCTTTCTATCTGTCTTTGCATCTTTCTGTCTTTCCATCTTTCTGTCTGTCTCTCTTGTTTTTCTTTCTGTTGTGTATTTGTTTGAGAAAATGTTAGCATTTTCTGGTTTTTTTTTAATTTTGAAAGTTATTATTTAGTTTTTAAAAATTGCACTTTACAGCCTCACAAAATACTATCTCATCTTATGGAAGTCTTATATATAGTCTTATACCTACATAGGTTAATGAGATATAAAATTTATTGCTTAACAAACTAAGAATAATCTGGCAATAATGAGCTTCTACAATTGAATTATTTTTACTGCAACAAGTAATCTAAACTATTCAGTGGTTCTTTAAGCTGGATTGCCCCTCACACACATACTCTATGCTCAGTTACATGCTTCTGTTTTGGTCATATTTCCCAACATTTTTTATCCACGATTTTTTATCCATTGGAGTCTGGCATCCTCTTAGTAGCAATGTGATTTAGACAGAATATGTCCTTAACAAAACTGGAGATAGACGTCTCAGGTCAAGTGACAAGGAATTCTTCATACCTTAGAGCTTTAAAGCACAAGAGCCAGTGTTTGGTGAGGGTTTGAGAGGGACTGTTGTAATGACTTACTGTTATGACTAGAGATGCCACAGAGTGCTGTGGACTGTAATGTAAAAATTGTAAAAAAGGTTAAAAAATTGAGTTTGAGTAGTGGAAATGCAGTGTTCTGCTTCCTGCCTGGATATCTCTGGAAGTGGCCACTGTTACTCTGAGTTATTGATGTGTGTCACAGTAGCAGTCAATTTGCTCCATCCTGTAAAACAATGTACTGGTGGAATAGTTACAGAGAAATGTAAAGGATTCCTTTCAGAGTACTAAAGGATCTAAGCAAATAAATTAATTGCTCAGGTTCATACAAGAACACTGTTGCAGTACTGAAAAAATAACAGTGTTCTACAGAGATTCCAAACTCCCCTATTTTCTTTCTTTTTATTGTGACCAATCCCAAAAAATCTGTTAGGCATCCTAGAATAAGGTGGTGGAGGGATGTTGGTCTGAAAGACATTGTATGTGCTGAAAAAGGTCCTGCTTTACTTCTGACAAACAATTTGGAATGATATTCAATGAACATTGCTGATATTGCGTATGCTAAATTCTGCTTAAGCCATGGCTGCATGTAATTCCTACCTAGAAACAGGAATGTTGTATTACCATCTTGTGTAGTCTTTTTAAATGATCCATAAGGCAAATTTAAGTTAAAGTGCTATAAGCTAAATTCTCACTTCATTGTATGAATATAACTGTATCTCAGATGCAGCCCAGAATATGATGAATATCTTCAATTGTTTTTTTCCTTTTGTATTACTGTCTTATAGTTGCCTTTACTACTTGTTTAATTCCCTAATGACAAAAAAAGAGTAAACACCCAAAATAAGAAACAACATATAAAATAAATAAAAATTATCAAGAGGTACATGCTTTTTGTTGTAAGTAGTTTTTAGGTACAGATGAGTTTGATTCTTAAGCTGCTAGAATTCTAGTTGCTATGATGCTAACTAGCTCCCTAGTTCCATGTGGAAAACATGATCATAAGCAGGGAAAACCCAGACTGAAAAATGCTGATGTAATTCCACTTATTCTGGTATGCAAACTGTGTGACAATAATGCTTGTACAAATGGCTTTTGTTGTTAAGAGTTCAATAAAAAAGAAATGCTATTTCAGCACTTAACAGTGTTCTCTGGTCAGCAGACTAAGACATTTATTTTTCTGTTTATCCACTAGTCCATCTAGCAGAGTCTGTGCAAAAGCAGAAAATATTTAAAACAATGTTATATAATTTGACATGGTCAGTAAATATGCCTTTAATCTAAACTGAGTCTGATGCCCAATACTCTTATCTTCCTTGGGGGTAAAGCCTGAATGGAAAAATAAAGTCCTTCAAATGCACTAGGATTAACTGGGTTGGATACTGATGAACAAACATGGAAAAAAGTTTCCAGAGGAAAGCGACCTCCATGGACACCTGCTGGAGGGCTTCCCTCCAGCACTGAGATGTGTTACTGTGAGCAAAAAGTACCATGGCTGCTCTCAGCTGTTTTGACAGTTAAAAAGTAAGGGATGCCTGTCTGTCAGTCATGCAGAATGCAGAGCTGAAGGAGGGATGTTTCAGCTGAGCTTTTGGAAGAGAGTTATGAAATATTTTGTTGCTGAATTAACTGAGCAGATTGTGAGATTTGTTGTAGAAGAATCAGAGTAGCAGGGGAGGGAGAAGGTGATACCATCAGACTGAATGTATTCCAGAGCACAGCTGTTAGGCTGCAGAGGTGAGCACAACTCAGGTTTGAATTGCAGATGGCTGCAGTCATCCAGACTAAAGCAGTCAGAAAAGGCAGCTTCTGACAACCTCCTCTGTCTGGCAAACTGGGAGTAGTCAGAAGTACAGGAATACTCTAATATGCTAACAATGAATAACACAGTGACCCAAGAAAAGGTTGGGTTGTTTGGGCTTTTTTCCCATATACTAGAGGAATGGTCCATGTGATTAGACTATTCTGACCTTAATTGCTGTCTTCCTTTGCTGAAAGACTGGGACTATCCTTAATAATGCTTTAGAAACAAACCTTATAGATGTCGTAGGAAATGGAAGTTTCAAATCATGGTTATGCAATCAAATATGTGAGGAAAAGGATCATTCATCTGTGACACTTGATATTTTAGAATTCTGAATCAAAGTGTTCTATTCTTGTGATCACTAACTGGTACTCAGGCCTTCTCCAAGCATTCTGAAGGACTGAACTCATAAACAGAGAAATTTCTAACAACAGCCAGTAATGGCAGCTGCTTTTGTGCTTCTATGAACTTCAGTACACCATTAGCTATGTAGTGCTGTTTTATGAGAAGATGGATAATTGGCTAGGCTCCTCGAGACCCATAACCAATATCTTGATTTGGCTTCTAATCTAAAAGGTGTTTCTTTTTTCCTCTTGCAAAAATTATTTCTGTAGCATTGGTTAGTCTTTGACACTGCTCGGATACACAACTCATTCTTGGAATTGGGAGCACACGCTATGCATGCTGAAGACAAGCTAAGAGTGGTGACTCAAAGACTTTGTTGGCTTTATAAATATATTTTTAATGCTCGCATGATATTAAGTGAATTAAACTATTTTTTTTCCGTGTACCTCATCCCCTTTGTTCAGCTTTTGTAATGCAACAAAAAAAGAAATTCATATTAGTTTGAATAAACAGCAAGCAGAATTGTTTTCAGCTGAAAAGATTAATGGAACTGAAATTACAAGCTTTTTAACTTTCTGTTAGGAAAAAAATAGACCATAGCTTGACTCCCTAACTCAACATGATCTGCTATTGCTGGATAATGCAAACTAAAAATGTTGAATTTCTAAACAGTACATTTAGTACTGAGAATTGCAGAAATTGGTAATGCTGTGTTTATCATCACTTTCTATCCCATAGACACAGTTGGATATTTTTCCAGCAAGGAAAAAGGTAGAGGTAAAAAATAGAAAAAAAATAGAAAAAAATATAGAAAAATAGAAAATTCAAAGTACAAACTGCAGTTAAGAAGAACACCAGAATTGATGGCAATGCTTTCAATTCAAAGCTGAAAAATGCAGTACATGTCCAGATTTTAAAATCCCCAGAAGTATCAGTGTCAAAGGAGCACAGGGACTGTACAAGGATGAAACTTGAATATGGCAACATGGATGTTTTTAATAAAGCAGGAGAAAACTGCAGAACACTGTTCTTATTGTTTGCTAATACTATTAATACATTTTTACCATTATGTCTTAATTTATTATTTGTTGATTAATAAGGCAAAGGGCTTCAAGACTGAAAGTGTTGTATTTAAATTACAGTAGAGAATTTGGTTGTCTAAAGATGGTCTATTTATCCTCTCACCTTTCTGTAAAGAAAACCCATTCTTTTATCTTTCGTATAGGTTGGGAGTGATTCCTTTGGGAATGATTATGTTGATAATTTGAAGAAGAATGGTATTTCTACAGGTAAAATTTTACTTTAAATATTTTGTATTATTTTTGAACTTCAAAAACTGATGGTGGAGGATTTATTATTTTTTTTACCTTATTGGATATGTTTTACCATTCAGAACTGTGAATAACTATTTTGATGCAACTAGCAGGAATGAATGAATATGAGAGAGAATATGGGGGCTTCTGAAATCAGCTGTACCACAAAAAAAAAAAGTAGTGTAATTGCCTCTAAACCTCAGATGATTACATCAGTGCAAGTCACCTGAAGATAACTTGCTTTTATGCAATTGTTTAGTCTGGCATCATTAGATAAAAATGCCTGGTGAGAAATTGAAAAATTCATTTTGATTATTCATTCTCAACTTCACATTGTCAGAGGAGGGATGGAGTGGAAATTCAATGTTAAGTGCAGAACATTTCACCTTTGCTTTGTGAAGTGACCCATACAGTCATTTTAGAGACTGCAGCTGATGTTAGCACGTATACACACAAAAATCAATCTTAAAAGGCTTTCAGAAAAAGGGAAAATTAGACATCCACAATATTTTATTATCTTTTCACCTTTGTAAAACCAATTCCCTCTCTACTGTACACTGCTTAACTATATGATCACATTTTTTCTGCACGACCCTTGTCTCCTATGGGGTGGACAAGGATGGACAGATGTAATCACTAAGTAGTAATTCAATATTTCATTTATCTCTTCTGTTTAATGTGCTGCCACAAGCTTAACCTACTGCATTATTCAAATCCTGCCTTAAAGACAAAACTATCAGTGTTTTGTGAGCTTTTATATTATGCTTATCAGTGTAGCATCTGATTATTTCACAGATGTATATATAGGTTTTTTCATTGTGTATTTTTCAACTTAGGCAAGAAACCAAGCACGGATGCCATGAAAACAGTGTCTGTTACTGTACAGTTCTGAATGTCTCCAAAACATGCCTACCTCATGTCTTTGATCATGTAAATGAAGCAATTATAATGCACAGCACTTAATGAAAATGCATATGCGACAAAGAACCTTAATGTTTTCTAATTTAAATGATTGATCTTTCAATCTTAACATGAATTTTAAAATAATCTTTATAGCAACAAAATAAAAGTGTAGGGAAAAGAAATCAGAAATTCCTTTGTATTGCAGTTCATGGCTACCTAGATAGATCAGTTGAAGGTTTGGAATGTTTAGGTCCAAGGTCCTAATTTCTGCTGATTGAGTTAAAAATATCTAAGAATTGTATTTGATTGTCACCTCCTCCATTGGCCAGCCCTGGATAAAAATAAGATACACTCCTGGTGAGGTTGGTCCAGGATCCTGACTTGTATTCCAAGATCTGGAGGCAAGGGTGATTCAGTGTGCTCAGAACTTTTTGCTCAAGATGGTCTTATTTCGGTCACAGGCTCTTTGTCCCGGTTTAATCCTCTTCTGGCATATCCCTGTTGTTGTACATAAGGATACTGGGTACTGGATGAAAGTCCTTGGGGTAATGCCAGTTCTGCCAGCTCTCATATTTTGGGTCCTTGTTATATGTCTTCTTTATGTTGCTCTTCTGTTTCCTAGCATATTAGCTTTTCTTTCCAATTCCAATCTGTTTTGTAATTTTCCCCTTTCCCTGGCTTCTTGTCTTCCACAACCAACCAGCCACCAGTGCTGCTCAGACCATTTAGATCTTTATTGGTTTGTTGTTCCTTTTCCTGCATTTGAACCAGACAACTTGCTTCTCATGCTGCAAGAGCATTGAGAGTACAGAGGACACACATTCTCTGCTTTCAGTTCCAGTGTGCAGACAGAATTCATGGTGAAAAGAAGCTGTAATTGCAAGGGAAGTCCTGCTCTGACCCTGGAAACTGAGTTAGGCAAGGGTACCTCCAGGGCGAGTACCTGCAAGACTTTAGCAAAATCAGATGAGCATGATGTAAGATGTTTTTCAGCCTTCTTCAAACTGGAGCAGATTGTTAAACTGGACACAAAGGCACATCTTGAGAAAGAAGCCCACTTTTGTCCATCCATGTTCTAAAATGTTAGAATTCCAGAGCTCCTTAAACAAAAGGTCACCAGAATTTGTCTCAAATGGAATAGTAGATTTTTCTCAAATACAGTTTTTGGGGAAGAAAAAAGAAATTCTCAACTTTTTGGTCAGTTTTCTGCTACAGTGCTACTGTTTTCTACTACCAATTTACTATAATTGGTTGGTATTTGACAAATTTTCTGTCAGCTGAAAACAGGTTCTTACAGTAGTAAACATGGAACAGTCTTTCTAACAGACAATGCTGCCAGCATCATGTTAATTTCTCTGAATAATAATCCAAAGAGGAAACATATAACCCCACCACTGCCTTCATAGCATTAGTTAATATTGCTGCTGAAATGCAAATCTACACAGAATGAGATGCTGGGTTGTTTTAGTATTTTTGTTTTTCTTTAGCCTTGACTCTATTGTTTCATTGGATAAAAGAAATATTTCTAAGTAGGAGTAGAGTGCCTGAGAAGGCTGTATAAATAACAGGTTTTCTCTAATGCAAAGATGTAGCCAAATTAAAGAATGTTGGACTCGTATTTCTGTTTTGTGGGTGTAAATTAACACTTTTTGTTGTTGTTAGCTTCTCTGGCATTGTTGCACATGGAAGAGTAATTAGCATTTTTAAATTGCTGGAGGTTATGGGTTCATTTTAGATTTAATTCAATTAAACTGTGTCACATGCTATTGGTTGAAAGTAATGTATTGAACTAGTGCAAGCTCTAACTTTTCCCTTTCTTAGCATTTGTAGGTCAAACTACAGATGCTGCTACTGGAACTGCTTCAATAATTGTCAACAGTGAAGGTACATATTTCTGCTCTGAATTGTCCTCTTTGTTCTGCCTTTACAGCCATAAAAAAACCGCTTTGCCTTGTCCCTTGTCACTGTTAATTGTGGATTTTTTTTCTACATTTTTCATTTTTTCAGGGTTTTATTCACACTTCATTGCACTTCTGTTTATTACAGGCAATGTAGAATTAGGTGCCTAAAAACGGCAGAATCAGATGCTTAAATTAGCAGTGTGATAGCCTTATTTCAATCAGCCAGCTGAACTACCTAGTTTTATATTCCTGAACATGCAGTGTATTAGAAGGTTAAAGCTCTCCTTTTCCACTACAACTTACCCAGCACTTTTACTATAGAATTATTTAGGTTGAAACCGACCTTTTCAGGTTATGGATTCCAACCATTAACCCACCACTGCCAAGTCTACCACTAAACCATCTACCTAGGTGTCACATCTACATGTCTTTTCAATATCTCTAGGGTTGGTAACTCAACCACCTCCCTGTGCATCCTATTCCAGTGCTTGACAACCGTTTTAGTGAAGAAATTTTTCCTAATATTCAATCTAAGTCTCCCCTGGTATAACTTGAGGCCATTTCCTCTGGTCCTATGAGGGACAGGTTTGCCTTCTCAGGACACCAAGTGAGTCATTATGTCCTTAATCAGGAAAATGAGTTATCCTCTGTATCAGTAGAAATATTTCTGTTGATCTTGTAATTTTACCAAAATCTTGATTTCAAGTTGAATCTGCAGTGATGAGTACACAGTGAAATGGCTTTCTTTTTTTTTTTTTTTTTTTTCATGTTAGTTTTCCTCAGCCTGTGCCTTCACTCTGATTTTGCCGGGGGAGAAATAAAGATTTGACTTGTTTTCATATTCTTTGTCCAGACTGCTAAACTATCCTCAGAAAACTTTATATCTTTCTTTTCCTCAAGCATAATTTAATCAGCCAGCTGATCTACCTAGTTTCATACTGTCCTGAACACACAGTATATTAGAAGGTTAAAGCTCTCCTTTCCTACTATGACTTACCCATCACTTTCACTGTGAAATCATTTAGGTTGAAAAAGGCCTTTAAGATCAGGAGTCTAACCATTAACCCAGCACTGCCAAGTCCCCCTCTAAACCATCTACCTAAGTGCCACATCTACATGTCTTTTCAAGCTATTTCCTCAAGCTATTGAGAGCCCTTAAAAGAAGCGTGTCTGGATCAAAATATAGAGTTCAGGACTGATAATGTTTATGCAAACATAACAAATTAAGTGTGATTGGATTAGTTCACTTTTGGAGTTGCTAAGAGGCTTCATTTGAACAGTTACCACAGCTTAGCTGACACATCAACTTACCAAGCTTCTATGTAACCTGATGGTTGTACATTGGGCTACAGCTCAAAATGGGAAAGGAAACATAACTATTTACTCACACAGCAAAACTGGGAAGGAACTGTGACTAAAGGCAAGCCTACACAGGAATATTCAGGAAAATTAAGCAAATTAGTTGGAGATGTGAGTTTAATTTTCCCTGAGTAAGATTAATCCAAGCCTTGCATGGCAGCTCTAATTCAGAAATAAGGTAATGCTAATACATTGGATAACCTGGATAGCTGCCTGTTAACTTCCACCTCCTTCTCTTGGTTTGGATCAGCAGGCAGATTACACAGCAACTCTTGACACTTCTTATGCTGCCTACAGTCATTGGCCATTGTAAATAGGAGGGACAGTGGGAATCCAGTAGTGCTCCTGGGCCTCACTGTTTTGTACATGACTTGCACTAGGCTTACTGTCCAGAGTAGTTGAATAAGAACCAGTCTTATAATTTCCCAATTCATATGCATGGCTAGCTAAGATAAAAACAGTCTAAACTTGAATGAACAGAGGATGACCTGTTAAAATTTTACCACCAAGAATTTTTCTGAAGGATAAGGAGCACAACAATCTTGTGGATGTAAAACCTATATAAGCACCAGGAAAGGGAAATAGATGTTTGGGGCCACGAGGTTCAAGTGGGCTATCTTACATGGTAGTGTTGGTGTGAGGTAGGGTATGTGACGGTCGTGTGATTCACACAGTGACATGAATAATGCCTAATGTCATGTAGTTTGTGCCTCTGAGTAACTGAAAAATCGTATGCTAACTTAGCACTGGCCTCAGATTTAATTTAAAATGTAGTAGAAGAGCAAACCTGGTCAGAACTGTGCTCTAAAGCAAACAGATGCACAGAATTGGTAATGGTTCTCGTTGTTACTTCTCTCAAAAACCATCTGGCGCCTGAATTGAGTAAATTGCAGTAAAATAGCAGTACTTATGTGCTTTGCTGTTGCAAGAGACATTTTCTTTTTTTTCTGTAGAAACCTGGCTGATTTGACCTAAACAGGCTTTACAGCAGTTTTCAAAGGGCTTGTCTACACATGCAGGTTTTACTGCAATGGCTGTGCTGGCATAGCTGAAACACCACAGCATTCAATGGACTGATGTAAAGTAGTTTCTGCTAGTTCAAATTATACCTAAAAGGGAAGCATTTGAAGTTGGGGTTGATGATGGTGTTTTGTGTTAAGATGAGGGACAAATAAAAAACATAGCTATCATCTCTTTAAATTGACAAGTTTTCATTGCTGTATTGTTACACACCTAACCTACCCTTCTTACCAAATCTTTACAAGTATTGATATTTGGGGAAAATGCCAACTCAAACCAACTGAGAAAAATCACAGGGAGAACTAGGAGATATGCAAGTAGAGGGTGTATGATGCTGTGATGTATGAGTGAAGGCAGAGCAAAAGAAAGCTGTAGAGAACAGAGTCAGGTGAGGCTCTGAAGTAAATCTTCCCTGATGTTACCTCTGTCTGTCTAACAGGCGCTGCAGAATTTCTTGGAAGTTTTTGACTAGTTACTGAATTGCACAAGTATAACTTGCCTGCTATTGTAATTGGCAAAGTGCTAAAAATTGGAAAATATCAGGCACATTTGATACTCTCAAAGTTGATTATATTCTGGGACAATACAGTGTAGTTTCAGTAAAAGATAGAGAGGTTAAATCTCTGCTTTAATGCAGAATGGTAGAGAGATGTTTAACGAGTTTATAGAGCTGCACAGAAAAATGTACAGCCCAGAGATGCTGCAAAGGTTCTCTCTGGGCTGGTCTCAGAAATCTGTCTCAGAAATATTTCTGGGACCTTGTGTTCCTTTCAGTTGCTCCTTTTTATGCTGCTGCCTTTTCAGAAAGTTTTGATTTTACTAAACACAAGCTTCAGTATACCAGGGTCCTGTATCTTTACTTTTACCTTCAGATCTTTTCTTTCTCTCTTAAGGGTAAAAGCTGGTACATCCAGCTGCTTTTCTTAACACATTTTCTTCGAGGTGCGTCGCACCACTTTGAACCCAAGGTTTCTTTTCCTCTTTCAGTCTGCCTTCTTGCCACTAGCTCTGTCACTTCTGCTAGCAATGTGATATTGGATGGTAAGAGCTTGATAGAGTGATGATGTGTGTTGTACCTTTACACACACATGTAGGGAGGGAAAACCCCTCTTTGTGGATAATTTTTTACATGATTACCTTTAAAGGTTATTTCAGCTTCGTCTATATCTGGTACTGAATTTTGATGCCATTAAGTTGGCCTAACTGGACTAGAGGTTTGAACAAGTCTGACAATATTCATATTCCTAGCAAAAATTCAGTGGAGGCACAACAGAGTTTGGCAAGTCATGATTAAAATTCGCTTGTTTATTGCAAGTTAGGACTTGGAGCTCACCTACACAGAGCACTGCATGATAACCGTCACTTGAGACAGGCATTGTCCTGACTTTATCATAAAGTTATTAATCATCCATGAACAGTGAATAGACATTATTTTGTAAATTGAGTGTACCTTCAATACCAAAGCACTACTAGTAAAAAACCATTCAAAATATATATTTAGGTATGGCTAAGTAAACAAGGCAAACTTAGAATACATATGCCAGCTTGTTTGTATTGTACTTTCCGTAGAGGAAAATCTTTGGTTTGAACTTTCAGTTTTATGAAGAAACATCACCTGAATTTTAGAGACTTTCTGCATACTGACTTTCTTAATGAACTTGAATGTTTTGTGTGCCAGACTCTTCAATATTTCTATCAAGTGATTGCCTAGAAATTATCATACCATCACATACTCCAAACCCACCCTCATATTCGTGACCTATGTGATTTGGCAGCATGTTTTTCTTGTAACATTCTTTTCTGGTCACAAATAAAATTTTCTTCTGTGTGAATTATGCACAAGCTCTGCAGCTATTGTTACAATTGCATTGTTTGATCTGTTTGATATTTTGATTAATTCTAAGCACTACTGGTAGTTTTCAGGGTTGTCATCCAGTTTTGGAGATATTTATTGCACTGTGGTGTTTACTGGTTTGACCTTTGATTTTTCCACTGGCACTTCTCATCTGGAGTCATCTATAAGATGACCCTTGTAAAAAAAAGTCTGGCTTGAGTTATCCATCCTTCTAAGAACTGGCAGTAGCAGTTTCAGAAGCCCAGCTTAGGACAGTTTTTATGTATGCAGCATTCATCCTGACTGGACCCAGTCCCCATCTGGTGTAAGCTTGTGCAAACCTATCAGTTTCATTTAGCTGTTACAGCATATAGCAAGTGTGAATGTGGCCCTTAATATTCTAGCTGATGTCTGCAAAACTCAAAAGTTATATCGATGTTCCCATCAAAACTGATATTTTTAGTCTAAGAAAAGAGATTCCAGAACTAACAGTTATGCAGTAAATATTCTCATTCTGGTGTGGGTAACATTTTACTTCACTGGAGTAGTTTTAGAAGTTAGGTCAACAGTTAAAGGTTTCACCTCGGGTTAACAGAGGTACACAGATTTTTCTGGACAATAGTTTATCTCCTCCTCAAACAGATATCTAAGATATGTAAGATAAAAAAAGACTTGAAAATATTTGTCTCTTCTCCTTGTTGAAAGAACATAGGAAAACAATTTTTAGAAATTAGTTTTCTTAGACTTTTCTAGTGTGTAGGATTTTTTTTAAACTAAAAAAAATTATTTCATGTTGGACAAGATGAATCTCACCCCTCTTTGCCATCTGTCTTTAACTCTGTTGTCCCTGATGCTGAATTCCCATCTGATTTCCCTGGCAAGAAATAATTGCTTTCAACAGAATGGTTGCTGCTAATACGAAATTTTGTATTAATTGTGAGTGCATGGCTCCAGATTCTGCCTTCATGCACCCTGGTGCAGGTTTGTGGTGACTGCTATCATTCAGTAAGTGTGGCATATATAGCTAAGAACAGAACGGGGGAGAGGGGTTTCCCTCCACCTTGGGTTTAGTCCTTCTGGACTGTTGCACCACAGTAGGTACTGCATTTCCCTGGCAGGTTTGAAAGCAGACTCTAAGTCTCTGACCTTTTGTAGTTACGAAGAAAATCTTCAGACTGTGACCCAGTGTAGCATGGTCTACCTTGAATTCGTACATATGGCTTTAAGCTAACGGCTCTCCTTACTGCCTTGGGCCATTAGCTCCAAAGTCTGATAATAATATACATGTCAGTACAGCTAAATAGTTCGGCAAGATAATGCAGCAAGACATGTGAATAGAGTCTGAGATTCTAGGAAGCACAGAGGCCAGGCAGTCATGAAAGAGATTCTTGTTCCTCTGATTCCCTGTCTTTTACTGCTTGCACTGCTGCACCCTAAAGCTATCAAAATATATGCTTCGCAAAAGAGGTGCTATTTGCCTTTGAATATTTCCTCAACAGGATTCAGATATCTTTGGTAATATTTACTTGTTGCAGAAGGTTTTTTCTTTTGTTTTCTTTTGTTTTTTATCCAAGATGCCCATCATTGTCTGTTGAAAAGCAGGGCGTTGGCTTTTAAGTGTTGAGGTTTTGCTTTTCATATGCAGCTGTTCTGTACCAAACCATTGACAGCAGAATTGCTTTGGAAAGCTTGGGTCCCTCCCTCTGAGATCACTATATTATTCTTTCCATTGTCCTGCTTTCTTTTTGGAATGTATTTAGGGAGAGAAGCTTTGCACGTTCTTAGTCAAAGGACTTTGAAGTCACATTCAACAAAAATAATGTATTGAAAAACGTAAATATTTATTTGCAGAGTAATTCAGTTCATTACAGAATTAGTAGCCTTTAATGATTGGCAGTCCTTAAAGGAATCTTCAGCGGAGGCGGGCTGAGCCTGTAAATCAAGGAACAACTGACTTCTTGAAGTTAATACCTGAGTGATTAATAATAAATTTTAATTTGAAGGCACCCATGCCTGAAGGTCTCTAAGTGTTGTAACAGAGATTAAAAAAAGAAAGAAGCTACAATAAAAGAAGGTGATTTGTGTGTCTGAAGAAAAACAAAAGAATATTTGGAACCAACGTAAATGAACCTCACCTAACTGTAAAACAAACGACAAGAATAAAAAGGATCTTAGATGTGCTTTGAGACACTGCCATGCTTCCACACGCACAGCTTTGCTTAGATCATTCTCCAAGCCACCTCTAAGAGCAGAAGAAACTGTTGCCCACCTTCTTTACTCACTTCTGATAAAACTTTCCCTAGACACAGGCATCACCTTTTTGGGCTTTGGTGACAAGCTGGTTCTGGTTTTCATGATGGTTAGGAGGCCTAACAAGAAATGTCTCAGGTAAATGATGCAAGCCTGCTTTTCTGAAATCTAAAGAACATACATAATTTTCTTAGCTGTGTGAAATACTTTTTGTTCCCAGCTGATGGGAAAATTAAATTTTTTATGCCATTTTTGGCATATGAATTCAGTAGTCACATTGATGCTTTTCTCTTCCAAATGCTACTGGAATATTTTAGGAAGATGCAAATATCACCCTCAGTGTGTGTCCACCATCTCCACTGTGACTAGTGCAGTACTTCTTTAGAGTTCACAGAAGACACCGAAATAAGACTGGGGAATGCCCATACATGATTTTTCTCAAGGGAATTTATATTGTGTTTATTGTGCAGTGTTAGTTCATTAGTACATTGATCTTTTTGGTTATCCTCTGAAATATTTGTGTATTTGAAAATGTCAGCAATACATACAATTTTAATGGGTTTTTTTAGAAAGTAAATTGAAATACTTGTCTGAAATAGATTGTAAAAAGTGCAAGGAATTGTTCTACATACTTTATTGCCAAAGTTAAAATAAAAAACACAATATCTTCTCTTTAGGACAGAATGTTATTGTCATAGTCCCAGGAGCCAACCTACTTTTAAATTTTGAAGACCTGAAGAGGGCTTCTGATGTCATCTGTAAAGCCAAAGTGGTTGTTTGCCAGCTAGAAATAACCCCTGCTGTTTCTCTTGAAGCTCTGAAAATGGCACGTGCCAGTGGAGGTAATTTAACATAAGCCGTTTTCTCTCTCTTTCATTTGTGCTACATGAAAAATACTATTTATCGTGCTTTCTAAATAAAGATCCTGTAATCTATTCTGGTTTCTGTCATTATAGCTTTATTTAGAATTGAAACAATAGCCAACAAATTCATGCTATGCTAATGAGAACAGAATTTTTTTAAAAAATTTTTCAGTGTTAACCTTGGATAGCAGATCAACTCTTACCCTTACAAAAGCCCTGTATATGTCTGGTGCTGCCTTTCCTCCTGTTTTCGTGCTGTGATTAAATACAGTGTGATGTTGGTAGGTCAGGAGCTATGAGCCTGACTCTGCTATGATTCCAGAGCAAAACAAGTATAATGAATGCAAGTCAGTAAAGTTCCACACAGAGGGAAGTGAATGAAATTATCTCAAAACCAGACTTATGCCCTTGTTCTCCCAGCATAGCAGTAGGTATGGCTGTGGTTTTTTGTATAGTAGTTGACATGCTTAAAAATAAAATTAAAAAAAAAAAAAGCTTTTTTCTTCCTAACCAAAATTCTTAAAATGTGACTGGGCATGATGCCATTACATAGACACAGTCATGGTCTGTGAAATGATTAGAAAGTTGTTACTGTCTTATACTTTTAAATGTAGAGCATTATTCCTTCAGTGTAGCATATATGTAGATGAAAGCTGATATTTTGCTTGAACAGGATGGGGTTTTATTATCAACATAATTTTTTTCTTGTTTAAGTGCCTGTAATGCTTTCAGTTACTCAAACACAATTACTACAGTATTTGAACACAAAGTAAATAATTATGCAAGAGGGGCATATGAGATTAAAAAATGTTTTTCCCTTCTATCTAGAAGATTAGAGTGGGAGAGGAGAGCTCATAGCATACTCAGTCATGCAGCAGATCAGGGATGGAACTGGGATCAGAACTTACTATTTTCTTGCAGCTGGGTGGGCCCAGGGTAGCTCCAGTAGATCATGGCACACTGAAATTGTGAGCTCTCCAGTTCACCTTCTGCACTATGACCTGTTGTTCACCTGTTGCACTATATTTTTGCCATTACATTTTATGTAAATGGATAACAGCATTCTTAATCTAATGGTTAATGGACTCTAGTTGAATCATGAATCAATATTCATGACTTATTTTGTCTATTTCTAACTCCATGAACAGTTTTGGCAAGATGCTTCACACTTTTGTCACCCTCTCATGGCAAGATGCCAGCCTGTGACAGAAGAAAAGACAAGATTTTTTTCAAAAGCAATTGAAAAAATTCAGACCTGATACACAGAACAGACATGCAAGCACTTGGCAACTGTAGACATCACAATATATCAAGAAAAGATAGTAGTTAACTGCCCAGCTGTAGTTCTGTGCTGTCAGTGTGTTATCATTGTGCAGCTCTTCTGTCAGGGAAGTTTGATTGCTTCTGCTTTAAAACAATAGGCTACACATGTCCAAATGTCATATGCCATCAAATCTAAGTAAACAGCTGAGTTTTTAGCACTGTAAAAACCTATCTGTAGCCAACAGTAAATTGTTAATGCAATTCCCTTCTTTTAGCTTGCAATACCCTCATGTATTATGTAGCACTTCATGTTAGAATGTTCACTCGACTATTTTTGTGTAAAACAGATGCATACCCAGATGCCTCAAACCTCTGTTTCAATGAGGGTTTTTTGCTTTTTCTTTATTCTTACTGAAAGAAATAAACAAAAGATAGAAAGGGTATGGAAACACAGGCAAGAACTCTTTGATTCTCTTCAGTGAAGATCATCTGGATCTGTAATCTGGAGAGGGATATCTCATGTCATGTACATGACATGACATCCTCTCATTGTGGCACTGATTATTCATTATTCTTGTGACAATCATGGTGGGAAGGAAGGAAGGCAGAAGGCAGGAAGGAAGAAAGGCAAGAAGGCAGGAAGGAAGGAAAGGAAGGAAGAGGGGTTGGGAATAACTATATGAAGTAGGTATAAATTGTAGTGGAAATTTGACTGGACAATTAAAGGTTTTTAGTGGTCCATGCTGAGAAGCTACTGCTGCTTCCAAAAGCCTGGGTTTGGGCTTCTCTAATGACAGACTCCATAAAAGATGACTGATAATGTCCAGCATATTAATACTGTCATGAAGAATGAGCTGGAAGCACCCTCAGTTAAAGGTTCCATGTCACTTGCAAGAAACAGATCTGTTTTTTGGATGCTTCAAGCTTTAAATCTTGGGCTACAATTTTTCATAACAGCTGTTTGTCTGTGGTTAAACTCTTCATGATTTCTGCCAAAGCACTGTGGTTGCAGAAACCAGGCAATGGAAAATGCCTCCCACCCTACCCTAGCTTTTGAATTATGAATACCAGCTACCTTAAAATTTACTTAAGACTTCATAGCAAGGGAGCTTTCTTTTAAAGATAAGCCTTCACAATGGTATGAAACCTGCCTGATTTTAACTGTATTATCGACCTCTGGAAAATAAGTACCTTTCACACAGACATCAGAAAATGGTTAAGAGCTTCCCAGCTGCCTTCCCCTGAGCATCTGTCCATACAGGCACTTGTCCATTTCAGCAGCGTGACTTCCAGTGTAATTTCTGAACCTGGTTTTAGGCAACTTCTTTTATACTTTTTTATACATTTTTAAAATTCTTTAATATATGTTAAGGGTCTGTTGTAAGCCCAGGAAGCACAGAGCAGGAGCTTGCTCAATTTCAATACAGAAAAGACAAAGCTAGATGGGAATGCTGGGGATGGAGGGTTGATTTCAGGCAAAGGAAATGTAGGAGAGATTTACTTGATTTTTGTGGGTTGCAGAGGAAGAAGGAAAGGAGAAGCTGAAAGAGGAACAGAATTGGAACAGAGATCAGGATTTGTTGACTAGAGATTGGAATATGGAGATAGATTCAGAGAACAGACTGTAGGCGCTGGAAGTGGGAAAAGGAATTGTAGGCCATAAAGAAATATGATGTGGTGAAAGTTGAGTGAAAGAGGTTACAATTGCATAGTTTTTATACAAGGAGGCATAAAGAATAAAAACTCATTGAGGAGAATGGATCTTGGCAAAGGAAGAGAAGTGACAAGCTCGAGGATTAGTCCTGTGGGAATCTCAGGAGGTTTAACAAGACCAAGTGCAAGTTGCTGCACCTGGATGGAGCAGCCCTGGTATCAACAGAGGCTGGGAGATGAACGGATCAAGGGCAGCCCAGCTGAGAAGGACTTGGGAGTGCTGGTGGAGGAGAGGCTGGACATGACCCAGCCATGGGCACTCACAGCCCAGAAAGCCAAACGTGTCCTGGGCTGCATCCAAAGCACCATGGGCAGCAGGGCCAGGGGCTCTGCTGAGACCCCACCTGGAACCCTGCATCCAGCTCTGGGGGCCCAGCACAGGAGAGACATGGACCTGGTGGAGAGAGTCCACAGGAAGGTCATCAAGTTGATTAGAGGATGGAGTGCCTCTCCTATGACAAAAGGCTGTTTGTTCAGCCAGGAAAAGTCTTAGGGGGGACCTAATTGCTGCCTTCCAGTACCTGAAGGGACCCCACGAAAAAGGTGGAGACAAATTTTTTCCAAAGCGTGTAGTGACAGGACAAGTAAGGGAAATGGCCATCAACCCAGGCCATTCTATGATTCTGTGATTCTGTGAAAGAATTTCAGCAGAAAATGAGTTCCTCAGGAGGACCAAACAGATTATCCTGTTCAAAAGCCATGCTCTTCTTCACAACCTGAAAGAGGATCTTAGGGTTCCTCTATCTTCCCCCATGCTCAGCAGATAGTAAATATGGGAGAAAACTAATAGTAGTATATTACATTCTGCTCATGACGAGTCTATATTACTTAAAACTCAATTTGGAACACTTCCAGTGTTCCTGACCCATGCATATGTCACTACGATACCACATGACAGTTTGTTTTCCAGTATGTGCTGCTTTTTTGTTTTACCTAGGAAAGTATACCTTAAAGTTTTATGTTTCACAAAACTTCATTAGTGTTGCAGTTAAGAAAATAGGAAATGCAAGAGTTAAGGTTGCCTGTGAAACCTTAATTTGTCTCCTTTCTGCATATGTATTATGTTGCAGTCTTTAATTATGTGATCACATGCTGTTTTTCAGTAGTATGTGATCATATAATTAAAGTTTATTATAATACATACTGTATTGTAATAATATAAGGGAGGCAAATTAAGATTTCATTGGAATTCCTAATCCTGGCATTTTCTGACTTCTGAGTAAAAGTCTTTGTCACTTGAATACTGTTTTTAATGAGGCAGGTAGAGAGGCATGATAAATTGTACAGTCAAAGGCTAGAACTTTTAAAGTGTTAATCACCTAAACGTCTCAGTACTCAGATTTCAGAAGTATCTGTGCATCTTTGTCTGTTAACTGGGCATTAACTGGGATTCAGAAATGTTCAGGGTGTCTGACTATTACATGCTATAGCTTACAGTCTAAATATATGTTTAGGACTGAATATTTAGGCATCCAAATTGGAAGATTTGATCACTGACTATAAGGAATATTTATGAAGTAAGAGTGTGTGCTTTATTTAAAAATGATGGCCTTGTGGTTAAGACACAAGTATTAATCATAGAATTGGCGAAGTGGAAAACCAAGGCTGCAGACATCCTGTGTTAATAGTGAGTAAGTCACACTGTTCTCATGACAAAACTTTGCTGCTGCTGCAAGGGGCCGTAGGCTACTACAGTTTAAAGTTAGGTTAACTAACATATTCTACCACATGTTAAGTTGAGATCTAGCTCTGCCAGATAGCATATTAAAAATATACAGTGCCTTGTCTACACTACAGTTTTATAATGTGACATTTTGAACAAGTTAGGTAATACATTCAGAAGCACATTTAAATCCTTGTCTGGACGTGCCCTTCATTACTCCATAACTCGTGATTCTTCATGTACAGAACTCAGATAACGACACTGAAAAATTCTAGAACTAAATTAGTTCTTGTAAAACGTATTAATATCATGGAAGAAGCATCATCAGTTAAACAAATTGCATTGATGTCTAAGTATTTTCTCTTTTTTTTTTTTTTTTAATTTAACAATTTCTTGGGGTTTTTTTCTGTAACTCTTCTGTTATGTTCCCATCATGACAGGTGCCTGCACATGAATTAGAATAGAACTTTATTACAATAAACAAAGCTTTTAGCATGTGTATAAGACAAGGATGCAGAAAATGAGAGTAAATTGTTTGTTAAAAATAAATATTGGGGTTTGTGATTGAAACACAATGGTCTTTCAAGTGGTGATTTACGATCTAAAACATGCCAGATTTAGACTTTCTTTTTCTTTTTTTTTTTTTCCAGTAAAGACTTTGTTTAATCCAGCTCCAGCCCTTGCTGACCTAGATCCACAGTTTTATACCTATTCTGATATCTTCTGCTGCAATGAAACTGAGGTAACGGTCATATGTCATGTTAAAGGAGTCTTAAGCAGGAACATTTCAGAAGGGTACTTTTCTCAGAAATGCAGCATAGGGAGCAGGAAAATTGAGCCATGCTCCTCTTACATAGGACTTTTGGAGTGACAGGTTTGATTCCTGACCTAACCAGCAAAGAAGGGGATTCTAAAATAACTTTAGCTTGCACTTGAAATTAAATTAGCTGTTTGCAGCAGGAAATTCGGGTCCAGCCTTCCTTACAAGTAGATCAGCAAAATTCATCCATAAAAGGACACTTGTTAAATGTTATCACTGAGTGGTAAATATTAAAATAGCGTCTTGTCCTTGTTCTGTGGTCTCTTGATATGATTAGCAGGAATGCATTAGCCATAGTGTTCTGACAGTTTTAAATTCTCTTGCCAGGAGGTGATGCACGCTTGTTGCACTTGATGGTAAATAGAAGCTTCATATGCCTCTTCCTGTCAGATCTGTTTTCAGTGAATCTTCTCTGGCCTTCAACTGTATATTTTCCTTTTTTCTTTTTTCTTCCCCCCTCCTTTCCCTCTCTTTTCTAATTTGAGTGTTATGTCTCCCAAAGGAAATTGGTTCTGTCACAAGAGGCAAATTAACCACATCTCATAAGACCTTTGTTTAAATTTGCTACTTATTAGCATTAGGCATGCTGTGTTCCTTCCCCTCACCCTCTCTTTATATAAACAGGAATGTGAGAGAAGTAACCTAGTGGATAGGAATCATGCCTTGATCAGAGTTAAAGTTGTCTCTAAGAAACATGATTTCTGCAATGAACATGATCCCTTTGGGTGGAGAGGAGGGGGGAGAGCTAAGAGAAGAGCCTGGCCCTGCTTACTTGTAGCATTTTTTGTCTGATGACAATGTCTGTCAGTGTAAATTTTTGAAGACTCACTTACCCTCTTTTGAAACTTCTGTTTAACCCCATCACAAACTATATCAGAAGTTTTCACTCAGTAGTGAGTCTTCTAGCATTTAAGGGTCAGCCTGAGTAACCCAAAAGGACATCTAAATTTTATTCTGGGGTGTTTCATTATGTGTCTGCCAAGTTTGCATACTCCAGAGAATTCAAGAATTAGCAAGACAGCAAGGTGGAAGATGCCATGGCTCTTCAGGTGTCCAGAAGCCAGGATAACTGGCAGTTATACAACTTGTGGCTCAGACACTGCCCAACAGATATCAGAATTCAGTTCTATGTCATAAAGAGAATGCTAAGGCAAAGTATTTATTCTTGTTCAGGGGACTCGCAGAACACCAGTTTCATGTTTTCTTAATGCTATCAGAAAGCTCTTATGCCTGGACTATGCCTCTGGATTGGCTAAATGGTGCAATGGCTCAAATTTTGGGCTGAGAATATTCATTCTCTCCCACTATTTAGTAAATGTCATTCGTTGTTTGCTTTTTTCATAATGCCACTTGTTAATTCTTTTCCCCTGCAAAAAACTTACCTCCATATGTTAGAAACAAAACTTTGTTTTTCATTACTTGTTTATTCCTGACTTTTCTCTCTTTGCATCACACATGTTAAAGTTTTCCTTTTGTTGTGTTTTATTGCTAGGGGACAGTCTTGAAAGAGACATTCTTTGAGAAGTGTAGCTTGCTGGATCCAGGGGTATTATTATTACCACCACATGGAGAAAAGAAAATTACTTCTATTTAGAGAACAAGAAATACAGATGTATAATTAAAATAGATCCCTGCTCACTCATCTACCTTTTCCTGCAGAGCTGGGGGTACAGTTTGCATTCTTTTCTGCTATTTTCTTTTAAAAACTAATTACCATGTGAAGATAACTGGCATCACTGGATGCAAGGTCAGGCACAGAAATATGCTCTCAGAAATATGCTGTTGAGGAGGCTCGTCTCTTCTGAATTTATGGAAATGTTAGACATATGGGAGTTTCTGCCAGCCATATCATGGGAACATAAATCCAAGTGTAGGACTCCTACAGCATATTCTGAGAACAACAATGGTTCATAAATACCTTTGTTTTTAAAAACAACCTTTTGAAACTTAACTGTGAAATCGATTATGTTAGCACAAATGTAATAATCAGTTTTGTTTGATTTCATTCTCTCTGTGTGTCTGATTTGTATTGAATTGATTTTCAGGGATGAACTATTGCCATTGTTCCTGTCTTTTTGCTGAGAAAAAAAAGAAAAATCAAGCATTTGTTTTTCTTATATCACCAGTATGAAATTAGTTTTTTTAGTAATTGTTGTATGTTCATATACCATCTGTTTTCTGTTTTCTTTCATGACTTTCTTTAATTTCAGATCTCTGTAATGAATACACTTGAGAAGTTTGATACACAGATAAATGCTTACATACCCAAATAAAGGTTAGCAGTCACATCTCTGCATTGCAATTAATAGCAACAAGTTAATTCTACAAATCTTGAAGATAATTCTGATTTTTTAAACTTTATTAATTCAACCAACTACATATGCATTTCCATTTCCATCATCATCTTAAAACAGGAAGTACCTAAGACTTTGGTGATCCTGAACATATACTGGGAAAAGATCTTTTTATCCTATATATTTTTTAAATTTCCCTCATTGTTTACTGGCAGTCATAGTTAGAAAAGAGCATTTGAATAAAATGGACTTTTTCTCTAAGCCACTATGGTCATTCTTGTGGATTTTTAGAAATTACTATTCTCTACGGCCAAATTTATTGAATGTCCTGCTTACAGCTCTCTTCCTGAGATGTTCTGTTCCAGCTCCATTGCCTCTCCTACTTGGTATTTCTAAATCTCAAATGTCTTCCTATAGCCAAAATCCTATTAATGTTCAGCTTTACCCTTTCTGGAATCTTTTAATTTTTATCTGGTATTTTTAGCTGCTTCAAGGGAAAAAAAGTGTGTTTCTGCTTTATCTTTACTAAGTCTTTTAAATAGTTAATAAATCACCTTGGGTTTGAAGGTGAATTCTTTAGAGCTACGCGGTTCAACTGCTTCTAAAACATTCTTTTTAACACACCAAGATTAAATTTACACAGATTTTTTTTTATTGCTTGGTTTACCCTTCTTAGGAATTTACATTTACAAGTATTTATCGCAATTTTATCATAATGTCCCTCTCTTTCTTGCTCACCAAGAAATACTTTTAAATTGTAAAATCCTGTGGTTTGCGGATAATACATGAACAGTATTTTATAACAGAAAATTATATTAGCTGTCAAACAGAACACCAGCCATATAGTTTAAGACATCTCCTAGACTGTGTGAAGTGTTTGTATTATTTAAGATGAGAAAAAGGGGATGGTCCTTGAGTTTAGCTGCATTATTACTGAGTCAGAAGTTTCTGTTATTTACAGCTCTAAAGGTCGGGGTCTTGATCTGCAATGCCTTTGTCACAGAATAGAAGTTTAAAGATGTCAGCTATAGTGTCAGCCATGGGATGTTGGCTCTCAAACATGCAAATATCAAATACAACATCAGCACTTTATATTACCTTCTTTATTAAATATTTTAGTATTTAATGAAATAATATGAAATTATCTGGTATAACAGCACAGCTTGTTCTTATGGATTTACGTGCTAGAGAGAAGCAAGCAAAATTACACTATCAGTGAATTATCTACCATTACTTTGTCTAGAAGGCTGTTCACAAGCTGTTCTTTTCACTCTTGCTTGTTGCAATAACAGGGTTTTTTATGTCTGACATTACTTTCTTTTTATGTGGTTCATGAACAAAAAAAGGCAGAACAAATCTTGCAGGGTTATCAGTTCTTTCTTTGCTTAGCCTGTAGTTCAGTTTTATCTTTTCCCAGAAAGATCAAACTTGTTGAGACTAGTTTGTTAATTCCCAGATGTAGCACAGCCTAATCCCTGAGGTTTGTGCAGGAATGTGCTAGTTCTCAGTTCCCTTAATTCTTCTAATGAAAAATAAATGTGTCCAATGTCATCCTGGTGAAAACTAATGGTTGTTCTTTTCAGTCATCTATAAATGTTGAAAAAGAGACAACCCTATACAAGACAAGCTCTTTGGAATACTTACCATTTTTTTCCCACATATTTGTGTGGTTCCTTGCTGCAGATGGCTCTAGGCATAACCACAATGTCAATACAGTTCATGTGTTGTTTTTCTTTCTTAGCGTGTGCATGCAGTTACATAGCCCTGCAGGTTAGGAACCAAAATATATTGCACATCAGCAATTTCAATTTGATCCTAAACGTTTTGAAGAACAGCTGCTTCTCTGTTCAAAGAATACTGAGGAGCCCTTCAGGAGAAGAAAAACTCCTGAATAGTTACAGCAAATGATTAAGTTTGACAAGCTGTTTTTAATGCAAAATTGGGAACTACTTTCTCCCTAATGTAAAATCGGTATCAGACTTCTGATCTAAAGAAGGCCTTGCAAAGATTTAATTAAATTCTAGCAGAATACTTTGGAACTTCAATAGTAGAAAGCAGTACAAGTTAATTGCTAATTTTGTTAAAGAAGAAAAATGTATAAAAATAACACTGAAAAACAGATACATTCCTGCTGTTTCCTTTAAAGTGTTACTGTCTCTTAACAGAGGATAGATAATTTTTTGGAATAAATATTTGTTAGTATGTTCAGAATCAAGAGACACTATTGCCTTTTGCAAGATTCAAAGAATATAACGTTTATAAAACTTTATCTGTAGTCTGGGATAAGGACATTTAAGACACTGCTTATTAATATAGAGAGATTAATACTAAGAATAATCTTAAGAAAATATAATCGATCTCTCTAGGAGTCAAAACAAAAACAGGTCTTTTAGAAATAAAATATTTCAGAACATCTCTTGAATTTGCCTTTTGTGTTTTAAGTAATGCAAAGCTACCATTCTGCCATTACGTAGAAGTTGCCAGCAATTCTCAGTATATTTTATTTCCATCTTTGTTCTAAACCCCATTTTATCAGTTGCTGGAAACTATGAATGTTCCCATATTTAGTCTAAAATGAAAGATACTACTTTTGGGAGAGAAATTAATAGCTTCAGGCCAATTCATTTCAATCAGTTTTTAATTACTCTAGCACGATAAGTATTTCTGTGTATGTAAAAATTTTATAATTTGAAACAACTGGAACTAGCTTGGCTTGTGGCCTGACCTTGCAATTTCTTATACACTAAATCTGTTGTACTACTTCTTGGGAACTATTCACATGTGTTAGAATTAATGAGATTGAATTCTTATTTTGTCATTCTCAAATCTCCTAAGGTACAGGCCAAGTTTGCAGCCAACTGACTTACTGTGTTTAAATATTTGAAATGAAAAGTATTTTAAATTATCATATGTAGTTTTAGATGCATTAGCCTTAAAACTGAGACAGTTTCTCTGTTACTATTTATTCTCTTCCAGTAGTACCTGGCAACATTTGCAAAGTTGTTATTTTGCTAGATGCACAAAACCCAGTCCAAATGATAGACTGCTCCCCAATGAATTAATACGTCTTGTTATTTCTTGCTGAGGATCAGGGGATTGTGGAAGTTAGGAACAGACCTCTGGATGTTCAACCGGTCCAACACCCTGGTGGAGTCTGTCCAGTTTAGGACAGATTGGTCAGGGCTTTGTCCAGTCAAGTTCTGAATCTCCCAAGGTTGGAGACTGTGTGACCTCTGGGCACGTGTTCCACTGCTTCATCACCCTTGTGGTGAAAAAGCTTGTCCTAATATTGGAATTTCCCATGTTCTAGTTTGTGCTTGTTGTCTCTAGCCCTATCCCTGTGCACCTTCAAGAAGCCTCTGGCTTCATCTTCTCTATACCCACCTACTAAATTGCCCTAGACAGCAATTAGATTTTCCACTTAGCCAGGAGTTCTTCAGGTTGAACAAGCCTACTTCTCCCAGCCTCCTCTTGTATGTCCTGGTTTCTGGTCCTCTGACTGTCTTGATGGCCTTCCACTTCTGTGTGCTTGCTAGGTCAGTGTCTTACTTGTGCCAATGTTCGTAAAACTAGATCTGATGCTGCAGATTTGGTTTTGCAAATGCCAAGCAGAGGATCCAGAACATCTCCCTAGAAGTGGCTGCCCCAAATGCACCACAGCTAGGAACAATTGGCAAATGTTCACATGCTAGGATCATTCTCAGTTTTAGCCAGTGTAAATTACTGTTGCTGTTGAAAGAAGTTAATTGCTTTGCATTGACTTTTGGGGGTAATGTGGGACTCAGGGTGGTGTTAATTTTAACACTGGTATGCCTTGCAATCCAGTTTGTTTCCAGGCCACACAAGTGGCTGTTCTGGCACAAGAGAATGGACCACGTGGACAAGAGTGGCAGGGAAAAAGCAGGGCCTTTTTCTTTTATGTGGCACTTCTGGTTTGTGTCAGCTTACCATGACTAGACCAACAGTCTAAAGAGAGATGGAGACTTACCTAAGATTAGTAAAGACTATGGCCAAGAACCTTCATATCTATGAAATTAAAAGCTTTAGTTAAATTTTTCTACCAGTCTTGCAAACAAAATTATTAAAATAGTATGTAGTTTAATTATATAATATCCATCATAGGTTTAGTCTGACATCAGTTGTGTGGAGTGTTGTCTTGCTTTAATAAGTCCATTTAACTGAGTAGTTTTATGAGACTAGCTGCAGAAAAATAAAATTCTTAATTTGCTGCTCTTTTGTACGGTAGGATGGCAAATGTCCACATTGGGCTTTTAATATTGTTATTTAATTTTTTCTTTACATAACCATTAGTTATTTCCCTCAATTGTACTACAGTTTGTTTTTTAAATAAGATTCTACTGAAGGGAGGAACTTAAAAACTCACCAGAGTATTTAACATCAGTTGACATTTACCGCAATCTCTAATCATTGGCACAGAATCTGTCTGGCTTCTGCTGCTTTTATGGTTCTTCCAGCTTGTTCCAGTGTTTTTTAGTTGTACCATCCTGCTGTAGATGAGTTAGATGATAATGGTTTGAAGCAGCCGAAGATCTCTTTTTATACAGACTCTGTTCAAAATAATTTTGTTTATTGCTATAATCAGTGTAAAGATGAAAAGAAAGATTTCTACAAATACCTGTCCCAAAACAATTCTTTCACTATTCAAGCAAAAAATCCTGTTGATTTGAGTAGTGTCTTAAAGCTAAGCATACACGCTATGCATTTCATTAGTAAGAATATTATATTTAAATACTTCATTTACCTTGCTTATGAGCTTACAGAAGTATAAATACCAGGTAAATAAACCAATATTAGATTGACTGTTACTCTACCAAAACCAAATCCACTTTCCAAATTATTGCCCCTCATAAAGTACTCTGAAAATTGTTTGCCTTTTTCATCCAAGAATTTGTGTTAAATTGTTTTTATTCTTGTAACACACGGCACCAGGTGTTGTGAAAACAGGAATACATCATTCCTACTCCAGAGATATTAAAATTCATTAAGAGACTTGGACTCTTTAGACACTTGAATAGAGTGTACATATATATATTTTTTAATATTATATGTCATCTTATCTGTAGTTACTTCAAAACCATTATTAATGAATTGGATTCCTGGAAAGATTGCAAGAAGATACATTCAAAAGGTTTTGTGAGATACTTTTTGAAACAAATTTTCTTACTTGAAAATACTTTTATAACCTTTTAAAAACTGAAATATGTTTAATATGCTTAAATAGTTTATACTGCAAGAGAAGTTCAAGCACCATGGTGGCATGCCAAAGAGAAAATTGGACAGATTTAGTTGCCTTCTTATAATTTAGATCTTACTATATTCTCGTCTGGGATCAGTGTGGTTAAAAAAAGTAATTTTAAATTGCGTGTATGTGTTGACCACGCCTTGCCCCTGCAGTGCACAAGTTTAACAACCAAGTCCTGCCACACCAGGCTCTGCCTCATAGTGATCAGATCAACAGTGCTTGAAATAATGTTTGCGTTTGTCTAAGTAGGGACTGCAGAACTTGGTCATTTGTGTTTAAAAATTAAAACGATTAAGTGCTCTGCAAGTGATACTATAAACTCTAGGGAGTGTGTTGGCACAACGTGGCCCTGCAGAGCCCAAGGGTGGCTCTTGCCTGGGTCAGGCTGAAACTCAGGAAATGACAGTGGTGAGCAGCGGGCGCTGACTCACAGCTGGGGGCGGTTTGCTTGTAGATGGCTGTAGTAGTTCCTGTCCCCAGCTGTCTGCCCGCCCTCTCTTTACTACAGGCATGGCCAGCACTCCCTCAAGCACTTGGTTAATCACTATAGTTTACAGTTTGTTACATCAAGAACTGCGAGTGCTGAATTCGAGCTTCAGTCATGCAGAGGAAGGTAGTTTGAAATATTCCAGCAGCTGTTTCTCAAGAAGCTGAGTTGCCCATGCGGCAAAGGTCAGGAGAGTAGCTGCTGAATAGGCTCCAAAGAAAGTTTTCCACTGAAAATAAGCCCTAGGAGTGTGGAAGTTATGCTCGGCTATGAAGCAGTTATCTGAAAATGCTTCAGACTGCATTCTTCAAGATCCAGCAGCAACCTTGTAATGCAAGCTACAGTAAGGCTTCCCTTTTCTCAGGCAAACAGGACAAAATTTAGTAAAGACAGCAAAATGTAATATGTCTGTTTACTTACAGTTGAAGGCATACAGTATTATGCAGGAGAACTGGCTGGTAGACTGTTTCAGAGAAAAGACAATTTTTCTTCCTTTTCTTTCCATTTCGTTCTTGTTCTGTTCCCTTCCAAAAGGAAGAGAAAAAGCACATTACACTTGACAATACAATGCCATCGAGAAAATGTATGAAGTGGTGAGAATGTTGTTTGATTCTGAAGTCTTCCTTGCAGATTTTGGGGAACTTTTGCTCTTAGTTGGGTGGAACTAAAAGAGATTAATTTTAAGACCCAACTGGGAGAAGTTTACTTAAGCTCACCATCAGTTAGAAGAAGAGTTTAACTGTGTTTGTACAGAGCCAGCACAGTTGACAGAGGCAAACAGACATGGCCGTAACACCAATATATAATAATATTTTAATGGGCCTTTGTCCAAAGAGGGCTTCAGATAAATTTTGGGTATTCTCATCCAAAAACCTATATTAAACTGAACAGAGTGGTCAAAGTTGAGCAATTTTTTATTCCTGTAAGAGATTTTCCCTTGTGATGTTCCTCTAGCTGAACACTGAGAATTTTAAAAAGTGTTTAAAATGTTTCTCACGTAATGATAAATATGCCTCAAGAATAGTGACCAAGTTGACTTGTAGCATTTTTTCACATTAAACCACAAAATGCTTTTGCCAAGACTATGTCACTGTGTCCATTTCACAGATGAAAAAACTGAGGCATGTGGGAGAAATGTGATTTTACTAAGGGTTGTATGCCAGGTAAGTTGTAGAAGCTGGAACAGAACCCACACTTCCTATGTCTCTCTGCCTAGGCTGCTCTCTGTTAGAGAGCTGTGCCTGAAGTACACACTGATTCCAAGCAAGGAGCAAGGACACAGCTGAATATCAGCATAGAAAGTGGGTTCATGATCATCCTACAGTACACATTTTTAAAAGATACTAAATACCGTTTTCAAATGCAACTGTTGTCCAAAAATGAATGCTGTCAGATTATGATTTTCATTTGTGTGGGTTGTTTTCCAGGCAGAAATTTTAACGGGCATCTCAGTTGGCAATCTTGAAGATGCTGAAAAGGTGGGACGCATGCTGTTAGAAAGAGGCTGTAAGCTCGTAATTGTTACTCTTGGAGCAGAAGGCTGCATGATGATATCAGGAGACGAACCCATTCCAAAGCACGTTCCTGCTGGGAAGGTCAGGGCTGTGGACACTACGGTACGTTTTTGTGGTTTAACTGTCTTGCTTTGGAAAAGACTGCTTAAGCACTAAGGGAAAGCAGTGAGTAATCAACCAAATCTTTGGGCACTAGCACAAAGGCTAATTTATGACATGAAATTGATATCTTGCTTCCAATGTCTCGTATATTAAATAGGATGTATAATAGTTCTAGCTCATCTATAATACAGACTATAAAACTCACCTGAGTTTTACAGTTTGTATTGTAGATGAGCTAGAACTATTATACTTATTAAAGGTGTCCCCATGTTCCTCCTTTACTGAAGTACCTGCCTCTGACTGTAGTGTGTGATGTCACTGGCTTGAGCTGCAGTCCTGTTTTTTCACCTTTGCCCTTTCCTTTAATTCATCTTGTCTAGAACTCAAACACTGTGAGAGAACAGAGATACTACTCACAGTCTGAAACTGAATGTTTGATTCTTCTGAGAAAGCATGAATTGCCTACCAAGTCTAGCATAAGGTGATTAAAGACATAATTTTTATGGAATATAGTGGAAAACCCCAAATCTTGCTGCTTCATGATGACTGTTTTATGATGCTAGGTAAGGGATGCTTGGTCAGGTGCATTTTAGTCTTTGACATCAGGATACTTCTTTTCTTCCTGCTCAGAACTAAGTGTGGAAAACATGCTCTGTGAAACCACAAAATACAATACCCCCAGCAAAAGAGAAAAACAGGACAGGCAATAGTTAAGATAGCATTGCTATGAAAACCTTACCACATTGCACATATGGGGCTATTTTGTGTTCCTAGTATTATCTGACATAAATCCAAAATAATTCCAGTGGAGTTACTGAGAGCAGAGCAGGTCCTGTTATATGTACTAACTATACATTTAAATGTCTGTTATAATAACGTCATATTACATATGTTCTGTTACAATAGTTCATTAAAATCCTGGAGATTTTACCATCTGGTACATTTCATATCTGAATTGCATTAATAACAACTAGTTCTTGTAGCATGTTTTTATCCATGGACCTCATACTGATTCACAAAGAGGAAAGGCAACAGCTTAAAGGATGAAGAAACAGAGGCATAGGGAGCTGAAATTACCTAGGTCAGTACCATACATTAGCAGAACTAAGAATAAAGTCACTTCATTTCAATCAAAAGATCGCTTATAGGTTTGGACTGTGATATTCTGATACTGTGGAAGCATTGTTTCATTGTTACATATGGTCTTTTTCTATAGAACTCTGAAATAGAGATACTTTGGGTTTACTTTCCTCTTTTGCCCCTTTGTCATTTAGAAGTTTGACCTTGGGTTAGTACTGGTTTTGTACTGTCTTAAATTTCTAGTTAGGGGAAGGAGACATTACTGTCCTCTGCATTAGGTTCTTGGTAGGGCAGTACAGACACCAAATTGCCTCTGCTTGCTCTTAGCCCAGAATTAGAAGTGCCAAGGAAGTGAAAGGCAGAACTCCCAAAGTTGTCCAGAAGCAGGATTTATTTGCTGGAGAGCAGCACCTTGTGAACCTGGCATTACAGCTTCTTGCTCTGAGCTGGTATCCACTACTGCTATCAAAGCTTACTGTTAGAGCTTTTTCTCTATCACACAGAAGTGATGTTGAAGAAATCTGTGTGATCTGCTTCTTCAAAAGAAGAAAATTGCTTCCAGATCAGCTATTGTTTGATATCTTAAAGATTTGCTGCTCTTGGAATAAAACAGCAATACTGAAACCACACACTGTGGATGAAAAATGCTTTTTATCTTGCTTAGCAGTTTGGAGTTTCGTGTCTGAACGAATGTAATGCTCCTCTTTTTTTTAGTCATTTTTATTTTAAATAAAAACAGTGTCTTTTGATTTACTGAATCCTTGCCCTGCCTCCTTGTGGCCAACAGGTTATTGGCTTCCACATAGCAGAGGATTTTCACAGTTAATTTTGTTAATCTACTTAAATACCAGTGGGTTGTTTTCAGTAAAACAGCTGTGCTTGGTTTATTCTTGCTGCCTGAATGAAAAAATATGTGTTGGCCTTCCTTTATAAAAGTCTTACAGTGCTTAGTCTGATTATCACTTTGCCTGAAAGCAAGTGGTTTTAAAGCAACCATTACAAACACTAAGCAAAATAATGTCACCCACAACTAACCTGGATTGCTCTATTATTAAAATAAGCACTGAACATTCTAGTAGGACATGTTACTTTCTTCAAGGCATGTCCACAGTAGATCCTTCCCCAGGGGAAGGATCAGACTTGTAATGTGGCTTACCAGGTAGCCACCTGCCCACAGGGTATTCAGAGTTGTTCACGTTATATGCTTTTAGCCTGCTGTTTGATACTAAAAAAAAAGTTGCTACCTTGAGGGACCAGGCACAATCACATTGGGTTATGTGCCTGTGTCTGCACTGATATTGTTTAGATCTGCAGAAGGTAAAGTTACTGCCAGACAAAGAGTTAAATGACGTGTGTACCCTATCACACAATTTGTAAAAGGCTGCAAAGTCCTTATTAAAAAAAAAGAGTTTGCCATTTAGAAGACACACATGCAAGACAAAAAATTAGCTTCAAAGTCCCTTTCACTGCAGAAATTTTCCATGGCTACTACTGCTGCCCAGAGTCTCCTCTGCAGCAATGCAACTTCAGTACTGACCCCTGGTAATTTCTGTTGTCCACAGCAATTTTAGGAATTTTTGAACAACAAAATACTTGGGTAGGTACAGCCACAAAGATTAAGGGTTTGAGTTCCTTGTCCCAGTTTTTGTGCTCCCCATTCTCCATGTTCACAGGTTCACCAGGGACACTAAGGGTTGATAGGCTGTAGAGCCTGGCACTTCCTCCATGCCCTTGAGGTAGTTAATCTAAGTGTTTATTGGCAGAACTTTGGGAAAAGCTGGCTCCATCTCCCACTCTGTGGTGGAACGTGAATCTTCAAGATTGAAAATCTGGCGTTTTTCACCCACACTAAATCAATACTATGAAGAGGGGGAAAAGTCCTGTTGATTCTTTTTTTTAGCACTAATTATCTTAGTGTGGGCTGTAGTAATGTATGCAATGCTTCTCATGACTGTTAGCCGAGCTCTCCATACACAATCCAAAACATGTAGAGCACAAATAGTTGTTCAGGGGGAAGTTTTGCAAGACATGGTATTGTAAAGCTGAAACATCTGTTTCTCCTGTTATAGCTAAATAGTGCAATAAGCTTTTTTTAATACAATTAACTTTCCCTTCATTTTACTAGTTCTGCTATCTACTTTCTGTATATGAAGTTTGAGTAAACAGAAAAATAAGTGAATTATTGAAAAATTATCCTCAAATTTTTGGTATGACAGAAAGATCTGGTTAAGCCCACCAGCTATATCAATTTGTAATTGAAAGAGTTGACGTACATGAGATATTTGACACATAATAAAGTACTAATATAGGTATACATTATACTCTATTTTCATTACTTTAAATAGTTGCTTTTAAATTTACTTGACTATATTAAGTTAAATATATGCATTTACTTTATTTTTGGAAGAAGCTATTTCTACTGTAGGTGAAACTAGTACATGAAGCTACATTAAAATAGATGTGAAGGATCATTATATAATTTCATTTATATGACACTTCTTCTGTTGGTAGCAGAAGGTTTCACAAATCATTATCAAATCTGTAAGCATTTCATAGAAAACAATAATACACATATTTTGCAGTTGTGTGTGTGCGAAGCAGTTTGCCTGCTGCTGAAGCAGAAGCATAGCTGAGGTGGAGCACGGCAGCTGCTCACAAACAGCTGTGGGGCATGACTGAACACCATCATGTTGGAATTGTACTTGAGGTGAAGGGGGTGATCTGTGTGATGAACCACACGATGATCCTGGATTTTGACATGTGCTGCTGCAGTAGCCCTGAACAAGCTGTCTTGGCAGAGACATATATCGTCTGATGGCATGGAAGGCCACAACATCATCCATACAGGAGAATGAAGCTCTGCTCTTTCTGCCCCTTCACCCTCGCTCTCCCCCTATGCTTCTGACAATCATGCAAATTGTAATTTACAGCACTATTTACATCTATTTACATTTACTAATTATATTCCATTGAAACTGCCAAAGAAAATTTGTCAGAAGAATGTAATTACTCAAAGCTGGAATTTGGCCAGGAGTGAGATTAGTTCCCTTCCATTTTGAAAAAAAGCACTATGGGATAGTATGGAGCTGAGCACTTCAAGTGACAGCTGGGAACCAAGTCCAGTCCCTGAGGTACTGCCAGAGGACTGCCTGGGGCTTAGTATGTGCAGGTGGACTTTGGAGAGGCATTCAGGCTGTCTGGAGCTCCAGGTTACTCAGGATCTGGGCTTCAGAGCCATGCCAGGCCTCCTCTGGAGGTGGGGCAGTCTGGCGGTCAGTGGCTATGGCAGGCTGGAACATGTCTGCTGGCTCTGGGATTTGCTCTGTGGTTGCTCCTTGCAGTTGAAGGTGGGGTGTCCTGTCTAAGGTCCATGATTCGAATTGGAGAGCTGGCACTGGCAGAATCTCTCCTCTGCAGAGGCATTAGTGGCAAATGGGTGGCTCTCTAAGTAAGCCGGGGCTGCCCCTCTGTTGGCCCCCCCCATTTCTAGGTTACAGCACTGAGATCACTTTGGGGAGGAGGTCATCTGGAGTTAGTTTTTAGAACCTTCAGTTTGCTCCATAGCCCAGCTCAGGGTGACAGACATACACTTGCACCAGTTGGGGTAACTTTCTGATTTTTGTCTCATCTGGTCTTCTAAATGCATAGTATGGTTGCTCTGTTTAAGATCTCTTCATCAGTTGACCTCTAGGTTTACACATACCACTGTTGTGTGCAAAAAGTTCTGCATTAGCACACTCACAGCCAGGAGATCAGCCATCTGCATGTCTGGCATAGATGTATTTTATTGAAAGGCAAATGGATGCACTTGGGCACACAATGTTTAAATGAAAACTTGAAATCACTTTTCACAATGGTGCCCCTAGTAAGCACAGCAAGTCAATGATCCCTCTTTTAAATGTCATGGAGAACCTAGAATGTTTAACTTCCCAGTATTTCTAAGAACAACCACTACATTTAGCACATAATTTCTTATATTGCAAACATTTTCCCTTTCTGGTTGTGTTTTTGGATACAGGTTGCACAACCTGCTAAGACAAGCTCACAGGTTGAAGTGCCATGCTTGTAAACATGAAAGTCATTTAGGAGAAAGGATAAAATTCAACATTTAATCTACTCTGCTTGAAATTTGACATGAGCATATGATTTATTCTATATAGTCCATTTCTGTGCAATATTCTCAGAGATATGACACATACTATTTGTCATAATCAAAAATGTTACCATTATTTTTTCATGTCAGTTCTGCAAAAGAAAGGCTCATTGCTACCATATGAATTGTCATCAGATGTTGTGTGTTCAAATCCTGTTGTTTCCCTCAGATTTCTTATTACAATTTATTAGATCTGTCTCTTCTACTAGGAGAGAGAATTATGAAGGCTGTCTTTAAACAGTAGATTGCTCACTGAGCAGCTTTGTATTGAACTCTGAAGATGTTACACAACCTTTATTTTAATAAAGCCTCATATAAGCGTATAGCTATATAATTTTAGATATGTCGCAGTATTCAGGCCTGTGCAGCAATTGTGGTCTGAAGAAGGCATTGTGGTTTAGCAATTTGAACAAAGGACTGATTAAGAGTTCCAGGGCTCTGCAAAAGACTTGCTGTAAATCCTTGGAAGAGTTACGTGTTTTCTTTGTATCCCAATTTATCTGTCCATAAATTGGAGCTGCTATTAATGTGTTGCATATAAGCCATGAGAAGTCTGTTAGAGATTAGAACAGAACCTGGGAGGCCTTTTTCCCAGGCTTTTCGTATAACCTCAGGCCAGTTGTGCTTCTTTTGGGGCTTTGCAACCTCATTGAAGAGCTTCTGCTTGAAGTGGAGAGGTCTTGTCTGTGAAAATATGGTTTACACTAAAATTCTCTGACTTAGCTGTATCTTCTGGTTTGGAGGAGGCCTGAGCTGGAGGAGTGAAGTGGACACTGAAATAAAGCCTTAGAATATAAATAAATCCAAAACAGTCCTCCTAATAACAGCAATTCTTTGTCTCCTGACTTTGTGGCCTAACGTCTGAGGCTCAAGGGGATATAAATACAACACTCTGTGCAATGACTAATTACTCAAAATTCTGTGCATCAGCAGAAGTGGGACTTGTGGTTGACTCTAATATTATCAAATGCCTTTGCTATTTAATAATCTTGTAGCCGTGCATTATTTAGCATGCCGTTTGCACAAAGAACAGTGATTTTGTTTCAGCTATCTCTCTACAAAGTAAAAATGCAGCTGGTAGTAAATGAAGCATTTGGCAGACAATGTGTCTGATGTACAGTTCTCTAACTTGCTAAGAAAAGAAAAATGTTGACTGTTTAACCTTTTTGTACCCATGGATGTAGCAAGGAGTAAACCTTTGTGGTTTTCCTTTTTCTTTTTCCCCCTTAACCCTAAAATGTATCCTTTTTCTTTATTCTTTTTTCTTTCTTTTTTCTTTTTTTTCTTTTCCTGTTCTTTTTTTTTTTCTTCTCTCCTTTCATTTTCAAGGAAAGAGAAGTTACTACTGGCAAACATCTTATTTATCAGTGGAGTTTATTCAGACACACCAACACAGAGTAATTATGCCCAGAGCTCCCATTAACATCCCACAAAACAACTGCATAATAGCTTCCTTTCTTTAACATGCAACCCAAATAGGTTAATAAATAAGTTTAGTTCCAGTCATAGCCCACTTTCTGACTTAGCCTTCTTCATTCCCTTTTTTACAAATATGGAATCCATTGAATTTTGGAACACAAAACCCATGAGGAATAAGTTAATCTGCCAGGCACTCCAATCAGTGATCACCACTGTAAGTCTAAATAAAGCTGCATCTATTATGTCCTGGAGTTCAGCTGAACTGTGAAAGGGCACATGACTGAAATCACTGCATGTGGGTTGACTCACAGTTAAGTCTAGATGGGACTTGCTTAGTTCCTCATGAGTTTCTGCTTCTGATTCAGGCCTTCTAAAGAGGATGCACCCTCTTTCACCTTGAAGAGCTGAAAGCTATATTATCCCCCTTGTACAAATTGGAAAAGTGGAACAAAAATGTTAGTGACTGAGTGCACTGAAGCACAGGCTAGAAATGTTCTGCTCCAAGTTATATAGGAAGTTGGAGTGATGCAGCCAAAAATGAAGCACAGGCATATATTGTCCAATGCTGCTCTCAACTTCTAGACAACATTGTCGTGGAAGGAAACACTGTTTATCTGCCTAGTAACTGTCTATTTTAATCTGTAAGAACAAACAATGTAAACAAAATGAGCGAACAGAAGCAGGCTTATACAGAACAATTTGCAGTCTTGTTTTCCAGTGGAAGATTCCATGGACCACCCAGGCTTTACTCCAGTCCTTTTCTCAACCACGGAGCATCTAATTAAATCCCTTTCCATTCCTGACTCTAAGTGGAAGAGAGCCTACAGTCCTGTACAGTTTCTTTCCAGATGGAAATGCATAATTTAACAGAGATACAGCTGACAGGGAGAAGTGGGCCCAAAGCAGTATTAGCATTTGCCACAAATTGCATTAAATTACCAGGGGTACTTAATGAAGACATTTATAAAAAGAAGATTAAAGCCAATATTTCATTTTTAAGCCTCTTCTAAGATTGTATTGTGCCAGGCAACAAAAAACTCATAGTAAAACTGCTTTAGTGATACCAAGGGTTGTTTGGCTTTGCTGCACGTGATCAGTAACAAGTCATGGCATTGTGTCCCATTGTGTCCTACAGCTTTATTCCATATACATGTATACTTACTGCTAAGCACCTTACATTATTTACAACATGAGGAAAGTGCTATTCAGAATGCTGTTTTGTAGATAAGGAACAAAACACGCAGACACTGGCTTGTCAGTGTCAAGTGAACCTGTTTGCCTTGTTAACCATGTCTTGTTCTCTATGCTTATCTTAAAAAAAATAGGACCAGAAGAAAATTTTTGTCAGGCTATCAGCTGTCTCATTTTTAGAAGTGGACATTATTGTAAATACCCACATAAAGGAGAAAGTACATAGCAATGCAGAGTTGCTTTGCATTGGATGCTCCTTGAAGAGGCTGCAGGGAGTTTATGGAAATATGCTATGAGAGCAGGTGCTTTGGCTCCACTACTGGCATACTGAGAAATATTCCAGTTTGGAAATTAACCCAGTTGATTATTATTCTGGACATAGAAAGGTAGGGATGCTGGCAGCATATGTGTAGCAACTCAAATGTTTTGTCTGTGGGCCAGAACACGGGAATGATACCACATCCAACATCTGCACCTGAGAATACATTCTGATGAGGTCTAGAGAGGCTGAGTTCAGAAATATCTTTGTGCCTTCTCACTTCTGGGATGTTTTAGTAAATGAAACAGTGGTATAATTTATGCAGGTTGAGAGCAGAGCAGGAAATTACTTTTATTGCTTCTCTTGGGCTAACTGTGGAATGCAACACAAGTCAGAATCATTACAGCAAAACATGTTGCCTCCCTTTTTTGATTTGCTCTCCTCCTCTTGACTTTATGATGAGTCCAGCTCAGGGTCTCCTCCAAGAGGATGCTCAGTCCTGGTATGTAGCTCACCCTGGGCTGCACGTGCATGCAGATGAGGAGTGCCAGTTGTAATGGTAGATAGCACTCTGGGATATCTGAGTTGCAGAAAGGATGCAGAGGAAGGAAGACCAACTGTGTGCAGCCATCCTTTCTAATGAAATTCCTGCAGTTAAAAATAGCTAGTGGAAGCTGGCACTTCTGGCACATCCAGAGCGTCACCTTCCCAAGTATCTTTTTCTGGCCTGAGCTGTAGGAAGTTGCAAATGCAATCCGCTGTGTAATAGTGCAGCATATTCTTGGCCAAACTTCTCATCTTTTTTTCCTCTTCATGGTTAGCTAAAAAATGTTGTATGCCTCCCTTTCTTCTTTAAAACTATTCTCTGCAGAACCAAGTATCATCCAGATTGTTGTGGAACATAACTTACTCTTCTCAGTTTCTTCACATCAGTTCTGGCTGTGGTGAAAGGGAGGGCAAACCTGGCTCTATATCCCCTTGCCTGCCTAGTTGCCCAGAAATGCCAATTGCAGTAATGATGATATTGGACAATATCAGATTTCATTACTTCCCCCAAAAGAGTTTTCAATGCCAAGTAATTTTGGTCACTACAGAAACCAGAAAGGTTTGAGTTGGATTGGTGATATTGCATAATTGGGTTTTCAAAAGAACAAGAACAGAGAAATGAGAATAGTGGGGAAATAAGACTTCTTGCTTTTGCAAACTCTAACCACAGAAAATGCCAGAAGTTGTATTTCTTATCAAGAATAAAGGAGTTAATCTTTAATAACCTGTCTCATGGACAGAATACGTTTTACAACTTTCATTAGAGAAATGGAAGGAAACTAAAACTGTAAGTTTTGGTGATTTATAGCAGTAACCTGTAGGAATGTCTTTAATAGCAAGTTTACAGTTGAGTGCACTGATTTTGCCACTTTTCTCAGGGTTTTCTTTTGTGTCTGTGTTTTTAACGGTAGACATACAGACATAAACCCACCTAATGTAGAGAAAGTCATCTGTAGAAAAGCAGATTCCTGAATTTTGGCTGCAGTGTTTGTCAGCTGCCCAAATGTCTATAAGGAGTATTTGTTTATCCATTTCAAAGCACAAAGAGATACAGAAATACAGGGAAAAGGTGAGGAAATTCTCTGGAAGCTTGTGCCTTATTGCTGGTATCTGTGATTTTGTTACTGAAATCATTAAGCAGGCAGTGTGTTGCTTGGAAAGATCAGTTTTACAGGGAATCTCAGAGAATGCCTTTCTGTCAGAAGCAATGCCTTGGTGGTCACCTGCTGCTGAGAACCATGAGTGAGGTGTAGGAGCCCTGTTTTCTGCACTCCTGCCCCACAGGTTATGGGCAAGAGAATGAGTGGGTAGCAGAGAACAATCCTGTTGAGCAAAACAGCAGTTCTGGCTTGTAAGTCACATCTAACTGAAATTCAAGAGAGGAGATACAGCTTGAGCAGTCATCAAAACGATTACACAAACTCAGTTGGAAAAAGAATGCAGGGAGCTGGCAAGGGGACAAAGCTGGGGAGAGCTCAGACAAAAAACCTCCTGAAGTTTGATGGGTTTTTTTCCTTTCCAGGATGTGTAGTTCAGAGGTAGGCAGGAGCAGTGGCCAGCCAACAAAGGCTAGATGCTGTGGTTTTGAAAGAGGCACTCGAGCATATGGAGCTTTCGTGCAAAAAAAGAATGTTTTTTTGATCAATTCCAGGCGAGATGGCAGTTGTGTCATTCTGGGTGCTTCTCATCAGATTAGATGGGATCACTAAGAGTCCTTTGGCATTTTCAGTCTGAGAGAAAAAACCACATGTGGCTAGTAAAATTGTCCAGCACAGATATTCCCTTCTTCTTACTTAACTGTTAGATTATGGGGTCCTGAAGCCATGTCAGCCTCATATGTGATACTGGGTGACACAGTCAGTGACAGCTTGGCCAGTTGTCTCCCAGCTGGGGAGGGAAACCCACTGCCAGAATTTCCAGTGTACCATCAAAATACCATGATGTATTTTGGGCAGAGCTTTGGCTGTAGTTTCATTTCATCATTAAATTATATTTGTGAATTAACACATAAGCATGAGCTTTGTTGAGACGAAAGCACAGTTTGGCACAAATGTGACATGAATAATGAAAGGAGTGAAGTACTGCTCAAGGAAAGGAGATAAGTGAAGCTTTTGATTAGAGTAGGAGAGTAGCTGCATGTTGTTGAGGCTTGATAAACCAGTTTGAGAAGTACAAATCAACCTTCTGAGGAGCTGCTATATTTAGCACCAGGCTTCAAACACGACTCCTGATTCTGTGCAAGTTCAAATTTTGGGAAAGGTGGATACAGCTCCTATAGCATATTCAACTCAAAGTCTGTCTTCTGTCTATGAGTGGTTATGTCTGTGTGCTTCCCTGTTGACATATTGTGGTTTATAACTTTGCAAGAGTGCCACTGGAGAGTTAGGTGTTCACATGAAGTGTAATGAGAATTTTCCAGTGCTGCATTTTGTATGTCATACGTTTTTTTATATGCACTGCAGGGGAGGAGTAGGGGGGAGGGGAATGTGTGGAGGGTTTCTTCTGCTGTTTCTGAGTTTCTATGTGAGGTATGGACTTCCAGATCAGATGAAAGGAGGTCACAGATCAAAGCTCAAGTGTGGAATCAGGGAAGAAGCAGGTAATAAAGGCAAAAGTGAACTCAAACAGAAAATTTGCACAGAAGTGTATCCCAAACTGAAAAATTCCATGCCAGAATATCTATTGCCCTAGTAGTACAGCAATCAGAGTAGGAGTGAATTGTTTGGTTGATAGGAATCTCACAGGTTCAGCAACACGGATCTGTTGTTTTCAGAATGATACATGGAGTTCCTGGTTCGGTGCTCTTACTCCTTTGTGTAAGAAAGAAATAAATTTGTCACTTCTCATTAATGCTATGTGGAGTTGAAAGGAGTTTATATGAGCATCATCACACTGAATTGTTTCAATGATTCAGAAAACAGAGTGCTCCCCGTGGGTGAATACTTTGTTGGCTTTCTGGGGTTAGACTAACAGTCTACTACACAGAATAACTTTGTTCCCCAGTGCTAAGCAGCATATTCCAGTGAATATTATCCAGGAGAATGTAGCTCTCCTGTGATCTTTCCCAGACTTCAGTGTGCACTAAGAGAAAGCCATCACCTCACAGACACCTTGCAGTATTTTTCTTGTAAACAGTGAGGTGGGAGTTCCTCTGTTCTGATCCTGATTGAGAGTCCAGCAGAGCTGTGGAGGTCCGCTTAATTATTTTGCATATCTCAATTTTAGGGTTCCCAAGCTGTGGCTCACTTTCAAAGGATGGGTAGCTCATGTGACTCCTGTTAGCCCATGAAAGATCTGGAGCTTTGGATTCAGCCCACAGATGTCTCAAAGTGGGTGTTCTTAACATCCTTGATCTTAAGTTGGGTTAATTTCCCATCATGTGAAATGAGAGCACTATTACCTGCCTTCAAAGTAGATGCTGTATATAAGCTTTGAAATGTAAAGGAGATACTTTTTCATCTGTGCTTTTTAGATGACATACAAATTAAAAATTGCAGAGTTGTGAATGTTGTATGTTTTATTTCCAACAGTCACCACAAACCAAACATTTCAGTGGAATTCATGCATCTGTAATGCTTGTCACTGATCTTTTTAGAAACAGTGCATAACTTAATGTAGTAGGATGTTTCAGAAAGGAAAGAAATTGCTTGGAGGAGGCCTTGTATTGAGATTAATCTCTCAGGAATGCAGGGGGTTAACGGTCAGGCTGATTAATCGTTGTTAATGACCCATCAGGAAATCTGTCAGGAAGTGGGTAAAAATTCCTGATGGCTGATGTGAAGCATTGTGTGGTATGCTTTGGTTTTGATGTTTCCCAACTGATAGTCTACATTGGGTGTAGTTAAGTTACCTTTTAAGTTCTCAGGACATGTGGAGGACCAGATGATATGATGGCCTTGTTCAACTTGAGTAAGTGAGCAAGAAACTTTCCCAGTTCATGGCTGTGCAAGTACACAGCAGCATAAATGCAAGAAAGTCAGGGATTGCTCCTTCCCACAGCTTCCCAGAACAGAGTCTGGTAAAGATGCAGAAAGGAAGCATGATCATTCCCTCATTCCTCCAGACCCAGCCCACAGGGTACGGATGGAAGAGTGGAACAGGCAGCTTTCCCTGTGTGAACAAGGAGCCAGAGTATTAAGACTTGGATACACAACTGAGTTAATGAATTGCCTGGTGTTGACTGAGGGTGAGGTTTCACAGTTGGCTCAAGCCGATCCAAGATCATGCTGAAAGGAGTGTTTCTAACCTCTTTCTCCTTTGCTGTGGACTAGCAATCATGTGGTAATACAGCAACTTGCTGACCTGGGTGGAAACTATTGTTTCTTGCTCAGTGTTGGCTGGCCCAGTCGTCGGAAGGATCAGAGAACTGATCTGCCTCACTGCTTGGCCACACAAGTGCTAAATCTGATGTAGGGGAGGGCGTGGGAACACGAGACAAGGATAAAAACATGAGTGGGGACTGAGCCTTTCAGCAGTAGCATAACCGTAGATTGGCTTAAGCCTATTATGAAACTGCAGTCTGAATCACTGGAATAAAGAGTGCACTGTCAACCTACAGGGAATGCAAATTAAAATGTGTTAGCTTACACCTCCTGCCGTTGTTAAACACTGGCTGAGCTCAGCCATTCTGCACATGGCTGGGAGGAAGGAGCTATGGTGGGGCAGCATCTTAACAGATCCCCATGGCTTTGCCTGGAGTGTGCAAACCACATCAGACAGCTCTGGGTGGAGGGGGCTGTGGGGAAGGCAGAGGGGAAGAAGAAGGGAAGAGACAAGCACCACTACCTTGATTCTCTCTATATAGGGTAACATCTACTCTTTCTTTGTGACAAGACTGCAGAAACATTTAGTTACCAGAGGGCAGATTAGCACAGTAATAGAGTTGAGGATCCAGACCCTAAAGCTCTTGGATACAGTGTGCTTTTCCTAGTTCTTCTTTATTTTCAACCCAAGTAGCTTTGCAATGCTATCTAGTCAGTACCAAAAGCCTAACTTGGACCTAGCAAGGCAAGCCCTGCTATTTGATTCGAGTTCATTTGGTTCTTACTGCTGAATTTGGTAGTTCTCAGTTAAGGACTTCCTACCACTTTGTTCTGGCTCAAAATTCCATGCAAAGATACAGGAATAACTGTGTTAGTGGGAAATCTCTTTGTAACTTTCAAATATTTAATGTTTTAGGGGTTTATAACAATAGGTCTTCTCCTTTAAGCACAGCTGTGCAGAGCCACAACAGCATCTGCAGGGTGGCCTATAAAGACAGCAATGCTTCCACACAGGATTAGCAACTCCAGACACTGTGGGAGTAATCACCCTTGTTAGGCCTTGATTTTAGGAAACTATTTGAAGATAGTCAAATTAGTTTAATTTCAGGAGAGTTTCAAGATAGTGGAGTTAGTTTAATTTAAAGATTGTCTTGATTTAAACTGCCAAAATATCTTTCCAGTGAAACATGAGGAAATATGTGGAGAGGAAAATATTAACCTCCCAGAAAATAATTTTAAAAGGTATTCCACAGGCAAATAAATGCAGAAGTAAAAAGAAACAAAACTAAAAAAAAAAAAAAAAAAACAAAAACCAAAAAAACAACCCCAGCCAGGAACATTTCCAGAAATAAATCATTCTCCATCACATAGAGGATAAACATAGGTTCTTTCAGGAAGAAGGAAATCATAAAAAACCAAAAGCTGCATAACTGATTCAACCACTGTGAGTGGGGTTTTCATGGCAAGGTTTTGGTAGTAGAGGACTACAAGAATGGCTTCTCTGAAAGTTTCTGGAAGCTTCCCCCATGTCCCATAGAGCCAGTGCTCCACGAGGGACCCAGCACTGGCCAAGGCTGAGCCCTTCAGTGATGGTGGTAGTGCCTCTGGGATAATGTAGTTTTACCCCTTAAGAAGGGTAAAAATAGTGCTGTGCAACAACAACTGGAGAGCAGGAGAGAATGTGTGACAGAAGCAATTGTGCAGACACCAAGGTCAGTGCAGGAGTGGGAGGAGGTGCTCCAGGTTCTGGAGCTGAGATTCCCCTGCAGCCCGTGGTGCAGACCATGGTGAGACAGCTGTGCCCCTGCAGCCCATGGAGGTCCCTGGGGTGCAGAGATCCACCTGCAGCCCCAGAGGAGACCCACACTGGAGCAGGTGAATGCCCAAAGGAGGCTGTGACCCGTGGGAAGCCCATGCTGGAGCAGGGTCCTGGCAGAACCTGTGGAGAGAGGAGCCCACGCTATAGCAGATGTGCTGACAGAACTTGTGACCCCCTGAGGGACCCACAATGGAGCAGCCTGTTCCTGAAGGACTGAACCATGTGGAAGGGACCCAGTGTGGACCAGTTTGTGAAGAACTCTTGCCTGTGGGAAAGACTCATGTTGGAGAATTTCATGGAAGACTGTCTCCTGTGGCAGGGACCCCCTGCAGGAGCAGGGGAAGAGTGTGAGGAATCTTCTCCCTGAGAAGGAAGAGGCAGCAGAGAAAACGTGTGAACTGACCATAATCCCCATCTTCTGTCATCCTGAACTGCTGTGTGAGGAAGAGGTAGAGAAATTGGAAGTGAAATTAAGCTTGGGAAGAATAGAGGATGGGGGAAGGTGTTTTAAGATTTGCTTTTATTTCTCATTATTCTACTCTGATCCAATTGGTGATAAGTTAATTTCCCTAAGTCAGGTCTGTTTTGCCTGTGACGGTGATTGCTCCCTGCCCGTGTTCCAATCCACAAGCCTTTTGTTCTATTTGCTCTCCCTTGTTCAGCTGAACAGGGGAGTGGCAGAGTAGCTTTAGTGGGCACCTGGTATCCATCCAGAGTCACCCCACCACACACTGTCATCAAAGGATATTTAATTCCCTGAGCATTTCAGCTGAAATTATCCCTTAGATGAGACATAGACCCTAATGGCTCAAGACTGTCTGAATATATCCAAAGGCTGTAAATGTTTCTCCAGTTCCGCTAGTAACCTTTCATCAAAGCACAGCCCAGGGATTCTTGTAGGGAGACATAGGCTTTTCCCACTTGTGAGCAATGGATAGTGAGTGCCTTTGCTGACAGCTATTTTTGTGTTACATAGGGCTAATTTGCAGTTCGGGTACAGAGTAGGCAGAGGTACAGCAGGGAATGTTGAGCAGATGTGACAGAGCGATAACATCCTTAGCATAATCCAGTATCACACAGTTGTGGAGTGCTATAAATACAGCAGGAATTCTCCAAGGCCCAATTCCTTTGACAGAGTTGGGCACCTCTGCATTGCCATGGATGTAGACTGCCCTAAATCAGCATAATCCTCAAGCTTCGCTCGTTTGTGCACTTCTGTGAATGCTCCTTGGAGGCTATAAGCATCATTGTGAGCAACGTTATTGGTTCTGCATCATGAGGCAGTTTTTGACAGCTTTTGGATTGCTGTTTTGATTTATTCACTACATGAAGAATTCATCATTACAGGCAAAACATTTCTCCTGTACTGCTGTACACCATCCTTTTCAGGTGTTTCTTTGGGCCTTGGTCACATGCTCTTACAATGTAATAAATGGAACGAATCCATGTTTATAGCCAGACTGCAAAAGGACTTTAACTTCTTAAAAATCACCTGAGAGAAGTTTTCTGAGGTTCACTAACAATGTCAGATTTCAGGAGCCAGAGCCCTCTCATGTTCTTCCATGGTTGCTGTTGCTCTTGTCCAGGAGGACAGGCTGGGAGGGTGAAGGCTGAGCAAAAGATTGCCCTGGAACAAGGCAGTGCAACTGCTGCCACTCTGTGAACTGTAGCTTTTGGCCTCCTGGCCTCCAGATTCTTTTGGTGAGCAAGTCATCTTATTGTATAAGTGAAATACAACCTAACAGTCTGTGCATGATGGATTAAAAAAGGCTTTACAGGCTGGAAAGGCTATTGAACAATATAGTTTCCACTTACAAAGCACTTTCCTTAAAAAGCTTCTCAGGGCAGCATCGTATAAAAATAGTTATACTAAAGTTGTGAACCAGCTTCTGACAAATCAGTACTAACAAAAGCTAAGGTATAAATAGAAGTGTTTTCATGGGTTTTCTCTTCTCCAGAGGCACTGAATCTCAATCAGTGCTGGATTGTAAGAAACAAAAATGCCCTTTTCCAGACACACAGGAAAACAAGGACCTTACAGACTAGTGGCACAGAATATAAATAGGTTTTCAAAACTGCTTCAAAACCATAAAAATTAGTCAAAACCATGACATTTGCATTTAAGAATGAGCCACACCATATCAGACAATTTTTTAATCCAATTCTTTATTTCAAACAAACTAGCATCCTCTGCTTTACAGAAAGGTTAAATACATTCATAATTATGGAATGAATTGTCTCCAGGCACTCAAGGATATGAGGATTATCTCAAAGTCTGCAGTGTATTAGAATTCCCGGAAGACAAGTACTGAAGAATGTAAAATATTACATACTTTGTATTTATATTTTGTCAGTGGACACTCTCAATGCACCTTATTGGTCATTTTCAAATGAACTTTTTTTTGTGAAGTAGGTTAGAATTATTTTTCTTAGAGCAGGTTTTGAAACAGCTAAATGTAAATCTATTTGCTATTCCAGTGTTTGTGTAATCTTGATTTTACTCTGAGCCTGTTCCTTCTAGTGCTCTGTGCCAGCCTTTTCTGAATCTACCAAACCCAATGTAGTTTAGTCCACAATACCAAAGAAGGAAGGTCTGTTTCTGTAAGCCAAAAATAGTTCTTACTGCAGTTAACCTTGTAGCTGAACCAGTTCTGCTGTTGCTCTTTTAGTCATGTTTGACCAGTCACATCTGCACAGACCAGAAGCAAGGCTGAGCAGGGTATCTACATAATCAATCTGATGCACGATGCTGTTCTCAGTACAGCAGCTCCTCTGTTGAAAACACCCTCCTCACAAAATGTTCACTTACCAACAACTGAATTTATGATACCCTTTGGGTCTGTAATAGCTGGGCTTTGCAGATACTGACTGCTTCAGTCTATGCATGGGAAGTGAGGATTTCAGCAAAAGTTTACTGGTATCAAATCCTGTATATTCTCCAATCACTCTGTAGTCTTTTCTCTTGCAAAAAAATGCTAGGGGGCCTTTTTCCATTCTGGATGGGAGTCTGCTGTTCTCTCCCTTTTCTGCTTTCAGAGCCATTTATCGTTGTTCAGCCATGCTAAAAGGGAGATCCTCAGCCATCTCACAACCTCAGAGCATCACCCTGAGCAGGGAGCCACAGTAACATTGCAGGGAGAATTTACACTCCATCTCACTGGCATGCAGACTAAGACCTGGGTGACACGTGGTTAATTTTTTTTGTTCCTATAGCCAACAGTGCAGCAATTATTAAAGAAAAAACCAGAAAAACAGTATTCTGCTCCATGCTGCTGCCATTTGACACCAAATATTCTGAGTATTACTCATTAAAATATTTGGCTACTTCCATTTCCCAGTGATCACTGTAAAAAATGTTCTTCCTGCTAGAGCTACAGCAGAACAGATCTGCATGCTGAAATCCTACTCCTGTCTGTAACAACAGCACCAAAATAGCTTTAATAATTAATCATGCAGTGATTAGATTACGAACTCTGAGATGGGATGGAGATTTTTGTATTATGCATCAGACAAAAGAAACTGGCAATGCTTAACTAGCAGTCACCTGCTCCTGCTCCACCTGCCATTGTGGGAACACTCCGGAAACCAGAAGGGAGACAAAGGCCCAACAGAAATTGATAAAAAACCTTCACCTGCCCCTGGTATGTTCAGGAATACAGAACTGTTGAAACAGGTGCTGCTACAGCTGCATGCAGGGGTACAGCTTTGCTTATTAACTTGTCATTTGCCAGGCCATGCTCTCCATTTTATCCTGATGAAAGACAACATTCAAACCCCAGGCCAAGCAAGAGTTAAGCAGGGAGTTTTCTGGCTGGGAACACCAATGCAAACAGCCACTGTGGCAGGGCTGGGCAAGGAGAGGCGAGGCCTGGGGTAGGGCCCCTATCCTGTGCTCACCCCTGTTAGGGTTCCTTGCAGTGCCCACTGCTCTGCCCTGTCAGCTGCTTGCAACATTAGAAACAAATTTCTGTGGAAGTGGCATTGTTTTGCCAGAATGATATTATATGCAGCTAATTTCAGGGCAAGTAAGAGTTTAAGACTGAGAAACACTAGTATTCAGAATTGGAATATTATTTCCTAGTCTTAACTTCCATTAGAAATTTTGCTGAGCTGTTTTGACCAAGTTTTTCCAGGCCCTTTGCTCTTGTGGCATGACTCTTGGGTCCTGTGTATTACAACTACAGAGGCAAAATCCCTCAGGGGAGGTAGTCCATATGCTGGATCTGGAATGAAATGAGATAATACTAGTGTGTTGAGTTAAATGCCTTCACTAGTATAAAAGTATGATTAAAAAAAGGGACCTTAGGATGAGTTTTATGGTACCAAGAAGAACTGGTATCAGTCTGGCCTTAGAAATCAAGCCAGTTTTAGGGGAGGAGGGGGAAAGAACAGTGTGGACTGAACGGAACAAATCAAGTTAAACACAACCATTAATCAAGTTAAATTTTGCCAGTTGCTGGGGACACTTCATAGCACTGAACATCGCTAAACAACAGTTATTGTTAAAGAAAACCTGGGAGGCAAACAGCTGTCACTCCCTGCTGACCAGAGCACAACCAGCAGTATCTGGGCAACAGGGTCAGAGCAAGCTGGGGTATGGCTGATGCCCATGTGGGACAGATGTACTCCATGCCTCCCGAGGGCTCCCACGAGGCAGGCAGGGCATGGCTTGGGAACGATGGGTACTCAAGAGAGCCATGGCTGGCAGAGCTCCCAGTGAATGTCACTGTCCTCATCCTTCATGGTCAGACTCAGCACAGGTGGCAAAGCTTGCCCCAGGAATAAGAGTGATTTATGTCATAGACACAATGATAGTTTCTAATGACACTGGGACTTTTGAATAAACAACAGCTAAGTTCTGGAAGTGTCAAAACATATCCCTCTGCAACTAGGAATTTATGGACACCACAAGCCACATGGCTTATTTTTTTCCCCTTTTCTCTGCCGTTTCTACCACTGACCTTTATAAAAAACAGAAGTTAAATAAGAGAAAAATAGCTTTAATGAAACATCCAGGTTGAGAAATCAAAATCAGACACTCCAACAACAGGAAGTTTCAAAAGCAGTGTTTATAACAGCATCTAGCTGAGCTGTGGACACTTGCTTTGCTTTAAGTTTTAAGCTATATTATAGCGTGCACCTTGACTCAGCAGCTGGGCACAAGGATAGTATTGTGGCATTAGTTTAACTTTGCAAAATTTCCTAGGCATAGAAAAGTGTATTGAACTCAACCCCTGAACAATTTCCTGACCCCTGCAATCAGTGCTACAACTTGTGTCATTCCGGTAAAGGCATCTGAATTGTTTCCCTGTGCAAATACACTAAAGCTTGTTTGTTATTTTATTCCAGGGCGCTGGAGACAGTTTTGTGGGAGCACTGGCCTTCTACCTGGCCTACTATCCCAAGTTATCCATGGAGGAAATGATCAGGAAGTCTAACTGCGTCGCATCAGTGAGCGTCCAGGCACCGGGAACACAATCTTCATATCCTTACAGGAAGGACTTGCCTCAGGACCTTTTCTAATTGATTGTCTAGCTCACTGTACTGATTTTATCTCATACCAGACAGCTTTATTTTCCTGACAGCACTGAGGTTCTCTTCTGCTGACTGGAAAGGCCAGGAGAGTCTCTTTGCTTTTTATTTCAGGAATCCCATGTGTTCCTGTTCTACAGCAGAAAGATGGGGTGGGGGTGGTGGGTCTTTCAAACACAGCACAGCAGGTCTCTGGCCCCACACAACCCTGTGGCCGTCCCACACAGTGCACTCTACTGAATGAACTACATGAAGTTTACAGCAAAACACCTGGAGGGTATTGGGCTCCTGGCAGTATTTTTACTTGATTTTATCAGAACTTCTGATGTGAAATGGCAGCACATGAAGCAGAGCATTAGCTTTGAGACTGCAGCTTCAGTGCTCAAACACCAGGGCCAGTGCTTGGCTCACAACAAAGCCCTGTACATCGCGCCTGTGCCCGCCTGTGCTCATGTGCCTCAGGTGTGGCACTGCACTCCGTGCTTCCCCACACTCAGGAAGGTCCCTCTAACTGCAAATAGGACAAGACTGCTACTGAGGTGGACTTTGAAAAATGTTTCTAGCCACATTGCTCTAAATACAGGCAAGCTAATTAAGGAAAAAAACTTACAAGAACATAAGAGAACTAAGATGTCTGTTTTCTTCATGTTTGACAAAAACCCAGGAAAGAAAAACCCATCCTATTAACCTGGCTGAAAATAATACAGGCCTTTAACCATAGTAATAGCTTATCCAAAAACTCATCTAGGTTCCCATTCCTTCTTTCCTCAGAAGGAGCTGGTGCAGTATTACCCCTCCAAGTAATGACACCAGCTTGTGATCACTACAGTCACATCTGTGGCTGGTAGGTTAGAAAAACTTGCAATCTTGCCATTGAATTCCTGCTGTGGAAAATGTTAATTTTTATTGCTTTATAAAACAATAGTTCCTTTGAAGATTACAGCCTCTTTCACAATAGAAAACACAGACAATGGGATTTTCTATTTAATTTTTTTTAATTGAGCACTGTAAAAATAACTCAAAAGATAAATAAATGTTACTGTGATGATCTATGTCCAGACATTAAGAATTTTCTCTCTCTACATTGTTTTATTCACAATGGCCTTCAAATCACAGGAGACGGTGATCCCAGTTCATTTCCTCTCTTTTTAGCCCATGTTGCTGGATTTCTGAATCAGTGTTCACCCCATCCTCCCCCCAGACCATCCTCTTCTCATGTATAAATCAAGTCGTCATTGTTCACACAGAACGGATTTTTCTCTTTTCTGTGAAGAGGACACGTTGTTTTGCTACAGGGGGAAAAAAAAAAAAGAGAGAAAAAAGAATCCGTTAGAAGCCTGAAGTGTTAAAATTCAATTCAACCAGCCCACGTTCCTTTTCTCCTGGCTGCCTTCACTGCTTAAATGAGTGTGGAGCAACTGACTGGCACAGCACTGTCGTTAACCAACTCTTGAAGGAGTTTAGTGGTGCTTTCACTTTACCACATGTAATTTTTAGCTCCTAAGATGTCCACTTTACCTCCGTGAGAATAAGTGTCAGGATGCAAGTGACTGAAAACACTCAACAGCTGCTCTGTGTGTGACTATTCTGAGTCACAGCTGTTCAATGTAGGGACAAAAATAGGTTCTTTCTGCTTTCTACTACTCTTCAACTCCAGAGCCCAAACAACTACAGATGACGAGTTGGATCCAGTTGGCCTCAGAGGCTGACTGAGAAGTTAACTAATTGTTCTGCTGATCTCTCAACGAGGCACAAACTGGCCATGACCACAATGACTGATGCAGGTGTTTGCAAAAAAACCCAAAAAAACTGCAGGGGCAAGTTAAGCTTAGTGAATACATTAATAAAAAACAAAAATTACAAAATAAATCAAAGCAAAGCTTTACAATGCCATCTGAAAATCAACACTTTGGTTAGTTTCATTATATGAATTCCTTTGAAAGCTACGCAAGAGCAATCCACACAACAAAATCTCTTCTTCCACAAAAAAGTTTCATTTTAAGAAATACTGCAGATAGTACAGATTCTGTTGCTGCACTTGGGAGGTAGTGAAACTTGGGCAATCCTGCCACTACTTCACTAAAAAGCTTCATTCTGTGGATGTCCCAGGTTTCTGAGAAGTACAAAACATAAGGTGAAAACACATGCCAAGTGAAAAGGCTTCCAAACATATTCCTGATGTGAGTTGTTATCTAGACTCAAATTTACTTCCCTTCACACATGCAACACTTTCTCACATCAATTTCTCACTTGTGTTCTACTACAAGCTACAAAGATCAAAGATTTCTTCAGCAACCTACTACATGTTCTATCTGAGTTCTTCTCTTTCTTCACTTCCCTACAAGTTGCAAAGCTTCTGGAGGATCACTCTGCACAATGTTTCAACGCAATAATTTATTTTTCTTATTCAAGGATATAATCCCAGAGATCTCACATTCCCCTTCTGTGTGGAATTCAAAAGGAAAGCTACAACCTCTGTCACCTTTGATAACAGCATGTTGCTTCTCTGGTGGTTTCTCTCATCTCTCAAAGCTCCTGTACTGTTAGCTCTGAGAATGAAAAGGTAGTCCTCTAACATGAATATAATATTTTAAGGAAAAAAAAAGCTTGAATCGCATAACTACTGGCCATGCATCATCTACTTAAAGCTGCTTAATAAATTTCTTATATTCTACAACTTTAAATAAGCCTTTTATGCATTAGCTACACCACATTATTTCTAATATGGTTTGGTTTAAATTCTAAGTTTACCCACATTAAGCTTTTTAACATCAAATTCAGCTGTTTAATCCTAACAACAGAAACTTGAGCTCTTCGTCACCTTTCAAAAAGGTAGGTGAGCAAAAGGCAGTTTGGCAGGTGCTATAACCTGTCCAACAAATCAGATTCCTAAACTGTAAAAATCTGCAAGGACCAGGGGAACATAAAAGAATCCACTAACTGCCATCTGGAGAGTGATATCATTTGTGGAATTGGAAGAATCTGTGCCTATTTCTTTAGAAGAAAAAGTCCATTTTGTAAGAGGTGGTTAAAATTTCTGGTCTAGAGCTCCCATGGCATCTTAACAGAACCCTTCTGTTGATGCATGTTTTGCGCCTGCTTGTTGGAGGTAGCACAGTCTAGCAAACCACACAAAGAAACAGAATGAAAGAACTCCTGTGTCACTTGACTTCGCCAGTGACATGTGGCATGGCTGTCATCAAAGTCTCTGATGTGTCAGGCAAGTCATTACTTTGTTTCACTGCCACAGTCTGTAAAATGAGGGTAACATTTACTTCCCACTGGAATGTCATGAAGAACAGCAACCCTACAGTCATTTGAGTATGAAACATGTTATGACATATTCTGCTTAGATGGGAAAAATCCTGTTGCATTCAAATGTTTTCCCCCACAGAGTCAGAGAAGCTCACACAAAGCAGGCTGACTTCTTCCCCGAGCTCTTACCGATGGGATCGTATCTCAGTAAGACCAGTTTTTCCTGCAGTCGGAGTCTCCTGATGTTGAAGCAGTAGCCTGTTTCTGCAGCGCTCTTCATCCTCACCAGGATGTATCTAAAGTCACAAGGGATGTCTCTGTGTCAGTGCACAGGCACATCTGCCAGGGCACGAGCAAATGGACAAGCTTTTAGCACACACAGTTTGGCACAGTCACATAAGACACTTAATTTCAACTTCAGGGATGGGAGTATCAAAACTATGTATGCTCAACTTTTAACACAAACACTAAACCGTAAGCTCCAGCATCAAGTTTAAATAAATAATTCCTCAACAAGATACAAGCCTAGATAGAAGTAGCTCCTCCAAAAAACAGTGAGGTGGGAGGAACAAAAACAGGAGAGAAAAAAAGAAATTAGGAAAATCAGCATACAATTGAGTCACTATGGCTTAAAAGCTAAGGGCAAGAGAGGAAGGATGATGGTAGTTAAAGATGTTCAGGCTGTAGATAACACTGTATCACAGACTATCACTTCCTCATGCAGAGAGGAAGCTAAGCAGATAGGCTGGCACAAGAGGCTTGCAAAAGGAGAAGCAGAACCCCTTGGCATCATCCATCCTGCTAGAAATACAGAGCTTGATATTAGCCCAGCCACGGGAACCCCCTTCCCCACTGGAGGGCTCTTGGTTTGCGGGACAGGCTGGCAGCAACTGCGGTGTCCAGGGAGCAGGAGACTGAGGAAGCTGCTCCACACCCCCACTCTGGAAGTATGCCAAGATCCAAGAAACTTCCCCCACAGAGGGCATCTTCTGAAGTTTCAAAAAAATGTAAAACCCTTTAACCAGTCTGTAAATTACATCTTTCTCTTCCATTTCAATGAAGAGATGGATACACCTCTGCATGTGGGCATTCAGTTCACTTTCCATTTTACTGTATTTTCCTGTTTCTAACATAAAATGGTCTGTCAAAATTAATTTGTTCTTCCTCACTTGTTCAGCTGACCAGCTCTGACTGGTACTGGAAGTACCAGTGTACTTCCTTAAGGTCTTCCTTTTCAGCTTTGCAATCTAATTTACTATTGAGTTCAAAATAAAGACACTGAATTCCTGCAGACAACGGGCCGAGCACATTCTTGGGATTATCCCTGCTTGTTGTCCTCTCCTGTACACTACTGCAGGTGTGCTGTGAAGCTTCAGTAACCACAAAGACTCCTTTCCCTATATCTCACTCACTTCCTCAAAGCCTCTGTGCAGTTTCCCCTTTCTGGGGGAATCAGTGGCATCAGCATGACCAGGCCTTGTAATTCTTGTGCACCACACATTTGAGGCTAAGCCCATTCCAAAAAATACACCTTGCTCAAAAAAATGACTCCCCTGTTAAGAAATGTAACAAGAAGCTAAGCCAGAAAACAACACTAGAAAGCTGTTGGGGCACAGGAAGAAACCCAAAGGGAGTGAAGAAGGATAAATAATATAAGAACATATTCCCAGAGTGCATATGGGACTGTAAAAAACCAGAAAGAAACATCAGGATAAAAAACCAAAAGGGAGTGCGTGGTAGAAATTCCTACATTAACATTAGTAACACCATTTTAAAAAGCTACTTTTTCACCTTGCAGAAACCTCCTGGTTTGCTGTGTTTGTTTTTATGAACAGATAACAGTAGAACAATGATGTCAAACTCTCTGTCAGGCACATACTTAGGAAGTGCTTTCTTAATTTAAAAGCCTGACAATTGTGCAGAAATTCTGTAGCAGAAGAATCTGCTCAAATGTGGCAAGTGGTTGGTACTGGCTCTGCTGGGGGCAGATTCTTAAAAAAACCAAAATACAGGAAATGTACCATAGGCCATAGATCCCAGGCCTGTGTGGTACCAAGTATAATACACTCACACAGAATGCAACTTCTGGGAATGGGAAGACAGGAATGTGTTCACATGAATGTACCAGTTTAGCCTCTTGGATTTCTCTAGCTAATTTTCTTACAAACAGCATTTTGGATCCAAGTCAGTTTCTCCACATGGTCTTGTTTCCTTGTGCCCATATTGTAAGGGTACTGGTGTGCTCAAAGTGCATATTCCTTCCTTTCCAACCCTTAACACATTATCAGCTTTCTTTACAGGTCAGAGGACTGTGACTAATTTTCTTTCAGAGCCCACTAACATCTCTGCTGAGCTGGACTGGAGCAAACTAAGATGCTCAGAGCACTGACTGCACCCCGTCCATTCCTCACATATAAACTCAAGAGTACGCTAAGCCTAGAAAGTGTTCTGCACTCTGGCTATGGGAAAGCTTCATAGCACCTGCCCAAATTCCACACCACAGACAACAAGGACCCACACTGCACCTGTGCTCCTTTAAAACGGTAGGACAGATGAACAACAAGAAAAATACTTGGATAATTTACAGCCTCTTTAATCACAGAGCACAGAGGTGTGCTTCCCCCGTGCAGGGTGCTTTGAAGATTACTGCTGAGCCTAATGCAGCAGCCCATAGGACAAAACCTGCCTCTGCTGCAAGTTCAGAACCCATGGGAGAGTTTCCCATCATCCTGTACTTACCTGTGAGAAGACACATACACACAGAATGGTTGAGAGGAGGCAGCTAGACACAAGGACTGAACTTCTCTCAGGTATATTAAAAAAATCTAGAGAAGCTTAACACTTTGCAAAGATACAACATACTAGAAATCAAAAACTAGTGAGGAAAACCATCACTTACTTAGATTTGCTCTTGGCCACTGGGTTGGTTATTTTTTTTTTTCAGCATGAAAAAGAGAAAAACAGAAGAAACAGTTACTATTTTATCTTGTTTCCTTTCTATGCAACATATAAAGATTAAGTGTTTTCATGGCCTGACTTTGTTAAAGCCCCAGAGAGATAGTGCCAAGAGTTTTACTGTCAGGATTAAGCACCACTCATTTTTCCACGTGCTGCAAGTTCCCTGCTCTTTCTGCCATCATGTCACCTTTATAATTGCCTGTGCAAATGCAGTGCCCAGCATGACAGGCTGCACTTTTTGCATCCTCCGATGTTCTCAGTAAATTTTCAGCTTCAGTGCCGCGT